>ML833555.1:0-12758 GCA_009831015.1 Picea engelmannii
CTCACATCCTTCCACCATAAATTACATACAATTATTTTCAAATAATTAAAAATGGGATATTCCAAGCAAGATCAAAATTACAGAAAAATACTCACCGCCAAACACCAGAAGGATGTCAAAATTAAAAAATCAAGTCAAAAAAAAAGACAAAGAGTTTAAAAGCATTAGAAAATCACTCAAAAAGTCAATGCAAAAAACTGACGATGAGTTACTAGAAGAAATCAGGCTCAACAATGGGACATTGAAACAAGATTTGACCCATAATCTTAAAGAAAAATTTTCAAGGTAGTATCTCATACTGCAAAATTTATCTTCGTGACAATCTGTTTAAAAGGAGAACAAAAGGACACTGCAACCACTACAGCCTCGCCCCAAGCACCTTCTATAAAACATAAGCAAGTAAAAAAGGTTGCAGCAAAGCGCAAAGATTCTTTCTGCACATCGCCCTCTCATGTAACCTGAGTTGTTGAACGACCTCAGCCTCAATAGGTTCGTGACAAACTTCCACAAACTGAGTAGGATGACGTCTCTAGCAAGGCAAGCAACTCACCAAGATGCAGATTCAGCAAACGCTTTTCCCTCTCCCTCGGGAACTCAATGCAATGGAGACCATTGCTTCCTAAGGAGGGAGGATTGATCTAGGTGGATATCGGTGGCCACCCACCTTTTTCAACTGGCTCAAAACAATTTTCTGGCAATTTTGGCAATTTACTATTTTTAGCAGTTTTTAACTTTCGGGGCCATTTTGAGGGCCCAAATGAAGGTTTTTCAAGATCAAGGTTCTGAATGATATCCATAGGGACAATTTATCCCCCAAAATGAATCTCCTCGATGATACCTTTCCAACGAGCTATCACACGCCTAAAACGAAGATCGTATGCAAAAGTTACGACCCCAGGAGGTTGATGTATTCACTTACCCAAACATGGCCCACATGACTTTTGGCGCTTCATCTCCTAGGGTTAGGTTTTTGGATGTATATGGTTTTTGGAATTCCTGTTTATTGTAAAAAGCCCTTTAGAGCCTCATTGTAACCATCTTCTTGCGAATGCGAGTAGCCGTCACATCTCTTCTTAGAGATAAGCTGCCACCATTCTAGCGAGTCTTTCACTCTGTATTTTTACAGTCTCTGTACATTTCTTTCATTAATAGAAATCATGTATTACTGTATATTTGTGTTTATGGTTGCATCTCTGATACATTTATGTTATCTTATTGAATATATGCGATATCTCTGTGCATTTCTTTATTATATCTCTGCTCGCATTTCATGCTGAAAATAATCCAGATCAGCGGTATTAGAGCAGGATGCTCTTGATCATTTTTCAGTGCATGTTCCCGATGAGGTCAGAGTATAGCAAGATGGGTCTCGATCTTGTCTCTCTTGAAGACGATTGCTCTTGCACACCCAAGAAACCCTCAATGGTGGAAGAAAAGAAAAATGACGGAGCAGATGATCCTATCAATCTGTTGCTTGAGCAAGCTCTCACGCGACAGAGGGATGAAATGATGGAGAATTTTCCCCACATCCTTCAATGCCTACCGATAATAGAAAGAACATCTTCATAAAGCGACCACTTTGGAGGCACCTTGCCTTTCAAGGTACAAGTTAATTTTGATATTCCTGTATTTGAAGGACAGATAGATGCATAAGCCCTAGAAAAATGGTTAACTTTGCTAGAAGGTTATTTCTCTATTCACAATTTTTTCGACAAAGAAAAGATCACCTTCCCACTCCTTAAAGCTCTCCCTCATGTCAAACATTGGTGGGAAACTTACTGGGATAAAATTTCCACAGATGAGTCTGGAATATACGGGGTTGATCCCACTTGAGATTTTTTTATGGATGCGATAAAGGAACAACATTACCCTGTTGGCAACTATGAGGACCAATACATGAGATGGACCACACTACGGCAAGAGAGGGGCCAAGAAGTTTTGAAGTTCACCAATACCTTCCATACCTTGCGCACCAAGCTGGGTATCAAAGACTCCGAGCGACATTTGTTTCTAAAATACCGTGGGGCTCTACACAGATACATCCACACTGAAATAGATTTTCTGAACATCTCATCACTCGGTGCTGCCTATCGATATGCTGTTAAAATCAAGAAGAAATTTAGGCACCAAAATAAATGAGAGTTCGGGTCTGCAAATCCGTAACAACCGAAGTATGACAAATACGACCCTAACAAACAGTGTCCCGAAAACCAGTCCAAGACACAGGAAAAGAAGGGTCATGGGAAGACAAAGAAGGACACCGAAAAATGGTGCGAGTTCCATAAAATCCCCTGGCATAACACCGATGAATGTTGCTCAAAATATTCATTGGTGGCCTAGATCAAAGACAAAGAGACGAAACCTGATTCAGAATCTGATTTTGAAAGAAATGGTAAAGGACAGATCATTGATGCGAACCCCACTGCTATTGTCATGACCGCAACAATTCAACTAGAAGAACCAACAAATCCTGAAGAGGGGGAGCACCTTTTTCATTCACAGATATGGGTGAAGGGGACCCTGCTGCATTTTATTGTTGATAGTGGAAGCCATAAGAGCCTCATCTCAGCAGAGGTCGTTAAACAGTTGGGATTGTCAACAACACCACACCCGCAGCCATACAACATCTGGTGGCTTCGCCAAGGACGAGATCTCTGTGTCAGCCAACAATGTCGATTGTCATATAGCATCCAACCCTTCAAAGATGAGGTATTATGTGATGTTGTCCCACTGGATGTCTGTGATGTTCTTTTGGGCCAACCATATATGTGGAAGAGCCATGTTGTTTATGCATCTCGACCCCAAAGTGTCATTGTTTCTCTGGGGGGTCATCTCTACAGAATACCAGAGGTAGTTCCAAGTACTGTTCCACCTAATAGGTGCCGCAAGGTAGTATCTCATATTGCAAAATTTAGCTTCGTCACAATCTGTTCAAAAGGACAACATAAGGACACTGAAACCACTACAGCCTCGCCCCAAGCACCTTCTATCAAACAGAAGCAAGTCGACAAGATTGCAAAAAAGCGCAAAGATTCCTTCTGCACATCATCCTCTCATGTAGCCCAACTTGTTGAATGACCTCAGCCTCAACAGGTTCGTGACAAACTTCCACAAACTAAGCAGCGCGACATCTCCAACAAGGCAAGCAGCTCACCAAGATGCAGATTCAACAAACGCTTTTCCCTCTCCCTCGGGAACTCAACACAATAGATACCATTGCTTCCTAAGGAGGGAGGATTTATCCAAGTGGATATCTGTGGCCACCCACCTTTTTTGACTAGCTCAAAACAATTTTCTTTCAATTTTGGCAATTTACTATTTTTAGCAGTTTTTAACTTTCGGGGCCATTTTTAGGGCCCAAATGAAAGGTTTTAGAGATATAGGTTCTCAATGATAGTTTAAGGTAAATTTTATCCCCAAAAATGAATCTCCTCGACAATACCTTTCCAACGAGCTATCACACGCCTAAAACGGAGATCGTATGCAGAAGTTACGACCCCGGAAAGTTGATGTACTCACTTACCCAAACGGGGCCCACATGAATTTTGGCACTTCATCTCCTAGGGTTAGGTTTTTGGATGTCTAGGGTTTTTTTCATTCCTGTTTATTGTAAAAATGCCTTCAAAGCCTCATTGTAGCCATCTTCTTGCGAATGCGAGTAGTTGTCACATTTATTCTCAGAGATAAGCTTCCACCATTCTAGCGAGTATTTCACTTTGGATTTTTATAGTCTCTATGCATTTCTTTCATTAATTGAAATTGTGTGTTACTGTATATCTGTGTTTATGGTTGCATCTCTGATACATTTATGTTATCTTATTGAATATATGCGATATCTCTATGCATTTCTTTATTATATCTTCGCTCGCATTTCATGCCGAAAATAATCCAAATCAGTAGTATCAAAGTAGGCTGCTCTTGATCGTTTTTCAGTGCATGTCCCCGGCGAGGTCCGAGTATAGCAAGTTGGGTCTCGAGCTTGTCTCTCTTGAAGACAATCGCTCTCGCACACCCAAGAAACCCTCAATGGCGGAAGAAAATAAAAATGATGGAGTAGACGATCCTATCAATCTGTTGCTTGAGCAAGCTCTCACGTGACAGAGGGACGAAATGATGGAGAATTTTGCCCACATCCTTCAACGCCTGCCGATAACAATAGGCGCATATTGATCAACTGAACACTTTGGAGGCACCTCGCCTTTCAAGGTATAAGTTAATTTTGATATTCCTGTATTTGAAGGACAGATAGATGCAAAAACCCTAGAAAAATGGTTAACTTTGCTAGAAGGTTATTTCTCTGTTCAAAATTTTTCCGACAAAGAAAAGATCACCTTCACACTCCTTAAAGATCTTCCTCATGTCAAACATTGGTGGGAAACTTACTGGGAGCAAAGTTCCACAGAGGAGTCTGGAATATACGGGGCCGATCCCACTTGGGATTTTTTTGTGGATGCGGTAAATGAACAATATTACCCTGTTGGCAACTATGAGGACCAACACATAAGATGGACTACACTGCAGAAAGAGAAGGGCCAAGCAGTTTCAGAGTTCACCAATACCTTCCATACCTTGCGCACCAAGATGGGTATCAAAGACTCCGAGCGACATTTGGTTCTAAAATACCGTGGGGCTCTACACAGATACATCCAGACTGAAATGGATTTTCTGGACATCTCATCACTTGGTGCTGCTTATCGATATGTTGTTAAAATCGAGCAGAAATTTAAGCACCAGAACAAATAGGAGTTCGGGTCTGCAAATCCTCAACAACCGAATTATGACAAAGACGGCCCTAACAAACAGTCTTCCGAAAACCAGTCAAAGACAAGGGAAAAGAAGGGTCACAGGAAGACAAAGAAGGACATCAGAAAATGGCGCGAGTTCCGCAAAATCCCCTGGAACAACACCAATGAATGTCGCTCAAAACAGTCATTGGTGGCTGAGATCAAAGAGAAAGAGACGAACCCTGATTGAGAATCTGATTCTGAAAGCAATGGTAAAGTACAGATCATTGACGCGGACCCCACTACAGTACAGGTAGTTCCAACTACCCGGGAACTCAACCCAATAGAGACCATTGCTTCCCAAGGAGGGATTATTGATCCAGGTGGATATCGGTGGCCACCCACCTTTTTCGACTGACTCAAAACAATTTTCTGGCAATTTGGGCAATTTACTATTTTTAGCGGTTTTTAACTTCCAGGGCCATTTTGAGGGCCCAAATGAAGGTTTTTCAAGATTGAGGTTCTCAATGATAGCTAATGGCACAATTGAGCCTCCAAAATGAATCTCCTTGACGATACCTTTCCAACGAGCTATCACACGCCTAAAACGAAGATCGTATGCAAAAGTTATGACTTCGGGAAGTTGATGTACTCACTTACCAAAATGGGGCCCACATGACTTTTGGCGCTTCATCTCCTAGGGTTAGGTTTTTGGATGTCTAGGGTTTTTTGAATTCCTGTTTATTGTAAAAATGCCTTCAAATCCTCATTGTAACCATCTTCTAGCGAAAGCGAGTAGCCGTCACATCTCTTCTCAGAGATAAGTTGCCACCATTCTAGCAAGTCTTTCACTCTGTAATTTTACAGTCTCTATACACTTCTTTCATTAATAGAAATCGTGTATTACTATATATCTGTGTTTATGGTTTCATATCTGATACATTTATGTTATCTTATTGAATATATGCGATATCTCTGTGCATTTCTTTATTATATCTCTCCTCACATTTCGTGCCGAAAATAATTTGGATCAGTGGTATCAGAGCAGACTGCTCTTGATCGTTTTTCAGTGCATGTCCCCGACGAGGTCCAAGTATAGGAAGTTGGGTCTCGAGCTTGTCTATATTGAATAAAATGATGGAGCAGACGATTCTATCAATCTGTTGCTTGAGCAAGCTCTCACTCGATAGAGGGACGAAATGATGGAGAATTTTTCCCACATCCTTCAACGCCTGCCGATAACAACAGACACATCTTCATCAAGCAACCGCTTTGGAGGCACCTCACCTTTAAAGGTACAAGTTAATTTTGATATTCCTGTATTTGAAGGACAGATAGATGCAGAAGCCCTAGAAAAATGGTTAACTCTGCTATAAGGTTATTTCTCTGTTCACAATTTTTCCGACAAAGAAAAGATCACCTTCCCACTCCTTAAAGCTCTCCCTCATGTCAAACATTGGTGGAAAACTTACTGGTAGAAAAGTTCCACAGAGGAGTCTGGAATATACAGGGCCGATCCCACTTGGGGATTTTTTTGTGGATGCGGTAAAGGAACATTATTACCTTGTTGGCAACAATGACGATCAATACATGAGATGGACCACACTGCGGTAAGAGAGGGGCCAAGAAGTTCCGGAGTTCACCAATACCTTCCATACCTTGCACACCAAGCTGGGTATCAAAGACTCTGAGCGACATTTGGTTCTAAAATACCGTGGGGCTCTACACAGATACATCCAGACTGAAATGGATTTTCTGGACATCTCATCACTCGGTGATGCTTATTGATATGCTGTTAAAATCGAGCAGAAATTTAAGCACCAGAACAAACGGGAGTTCATGACTGCAAATCTGCAACAATCGAAGTATGACAAAGACGACCCTAACAAACAGTCTCCCGAAAACCAGTCCAAGACATAGGAAAAGAAGGGTCACGGGAAGACAAAGAAGGACACCAGAAAATGGTGTGAGTTCCATAAAAGCCCCTGGCACAAAACCGATGAATGTCTCTCAAAACAGTCATTGGTGGCCGAGATCAAAGACAAAGAGATGAAACCTGATTAAAAATCTGATTCTGAAAACAATGGTAAATGACAGATCATTGACGCGGACCCCACTGCTATTGTCATGACCGCAACAATTCAACCAGAAGAACCAATAGATCCTGAAGAGGGGTAGCGCCTTTTCCATTCACAGATGTGGGTGAAGGGGACCCCGCTGCATTTTATTGTTGATAGTGGAAGCCAAAAGAATCTCATCTGAGAAGAGGTCGTCAAATAGTTGGAATTGTCAACAACACCACACCCGCATCCATACAACATCGGATGGCTTCGCCAAGGACGAGATCTCCGTGTAAGCCAATAATGTCGATTGTCATATGACATCCAACCCTTCAAAGATGAGGTGTTATATGATGTTGTTCCACTAGATGTCTGTGATGTTCTCTTGGGCCAACCATATATGTGGAAGCGCCATGCTGTTTATAAGTCTCGACGCTGTCATTGTTTCTCTGGGGGGTCATCTCTACAGAATACCAAAGGTAGTTCCAACTACTGTTCCACCTAAAAAGTGCCGCAAGGTAGTATCTCATACTGAAAAATTTAGCTTCGTCACAATCTGTTTAAAAGGAGAGCATAAGGACACTGCAACGACTACAACCTCGCCCTAAGCACCTTCTATCAAACAGAAGCAAGTCGACAAGGTTGCAGAAAAATGCAAAGATTCCTTCTGCACATCATCCTCTCATGTAGCCCGACTTATTGAATGGCCTCAGCCTCAACAGGTTCGTGACAAACTTCCACAAACTGAGCAGTGCGACATCTCCAACAAGGTAAGTAGCTCACCAAGATCCAGATTCAGCAAACACTTTTCCCTCTCCTCTGAGAACTCAACGCAATGGAGACCATTGCTTCCTAAGGAGGGAGGATTGTTCCAGGTGGATATTGGTGGCCACCCACCTTTTTCGACTGACTCAAAACAATTTTCTGGCAATTTTGACAATTTACTATTTTTAGCAGTTTTTAACTTTCAGGGCCATTTTGAGGGCCCAAATGAAGGTTTTCAGAGATCGAGATTCTCAATTATAGTATAATGCCCAATCAAACCCCCAAAATGAATCTCCTCGACAATACCTTTCCAATGAGCTATCACACACCTAAAACGGAGGTCGTATGCAAAAGTTACAACCCTAGGAAGTTGATGTACTCACTTACCCAAACGGGGCCCACATGATTTTTGGCGCTTCATCTCCTAGGGTTAGGTTTTTGGATGTCTAGGGTTTTTGGCATTCCTGTTTATTGTAAAAAGGCTTTCAGAGCCTCATTGTAACCATCTTCTTGCGAATGTGAGTAGCCATCACATCTCTTCTCAGACGTAAGCTGCCACCATTCTAGCGAGTCTTTCACTCTGTATTTTTACAGTCTCTGTACACTTCTTTCATTAATAGAAATAATGTATTACTGTATATTTGCGTTTATGGTTGCATATCTAATACATTTATGTTATCTTATTGAATATATGCGATATCTCTGTGCATTTATTTATTATATCTCCGCTCGCATTTCGTGCCGAAAATAATCCAAATCAGTGGTATCAGAGCAGGTTGCTCTTGATCGTTTTTTAGTGCATGTCCCCGACGAGGTCCAAGTATAGAAAGTTGGGTCTCGAGCTTGTCTCTCTTGAAGACAATCGCTCTCGCACAACCAAGAAACCCTCAATGGTGGAAGAAAATAAAAACGACGGAGCAGACGATCCTATCAATCTGTTGCTTGAGCAAGCTCTCACGCGACAGAGGGATGAAATGATGGAGAATTTTGCCCACATCTTTCAACGCCTGCCGATAATAGTAGGCGCATCTTCATCAAGCAACCGCTTTGGAGGAACCTCTCCTTTCAAGGTACAAGTTAATTTTGATATTCCTGTATTTGAAGGACAGATAGATGCAGAAGCCCTAGAAAAATGGTTAACTCTGCTAGAAGGTTATTTCTCTGTTCACAATTTTTCCGACAAAGAAAAGATCACCTTCACACTCCTTAAAGATCTCCCTCATGTCAAACATTGGTGGGAAACTTACTGGGAGCAAAGTTCCACAGAGGAGTCTAGAATATACTGGGCCGATCCCACTTGGGATTTTTTTGTGGATGCAGTAAAAAAATAGCATTACCCTGTTGGCAACTATGAGGACCAGTACATGAGATGGACCACTCTGCGGCAAGAGAGGGGCCAAGAAGTTCCGGAGTTCACCAATACCTTCCATACCTTGCGCACCAAGCTGGGTATCAAAGACTCCGAGCGACATTTGGTTCTAAAATACCGTGGGGCTCTACACATATACATCCAGTCTGAAATGGATTTTTTGGACATCTCATCACTTGGTGCTGCTTATCGATATGCTGTTAAAATCGAGCAAAAATTTAAGCACCAAAACAAACGAGAGTTTGGGTCTGCAAATTCGCAACAATCGAAGTATGACAAAGACGACCCTAACAAACAGTATCCCGAAAACCAGTCCAAGACATAGGTAAAGAAGGGTCACGGGAAGACAAAGAAGGACACTAGAAAATGATGCGAGTTCCACAAAATCCCTTGGCACAACACCGATTGTAACACCCTATTTTCCCCAGTCTGTAAAAATAACTATAGTGGCCAAGAACTATGGAAAACTCAAAGATGTGAATGTTTGATTTGACGGACCTTTGTATAAAAGGTCGATGAATGTAAATTATGTTATGAATATGTGTTGCATGACTGTTGGGAGGGGGATGTGCTAAAAGAGACCACGATGGCTAATGAGAGGTGGAGGAAGGGACCTGGAATGGTTGCGTTAACTTCCATCGAGCCAGTACCGTACTGGTTTTTACTTGCTCAAAGACCAAAGCAACTCTCTAACCTTGGAATGGATTTTCCGTCAGATTGGTAGGTGGGGAGGCTCCTCAAGAGTTAATGAGGGGATGGGGGTGAACCACCCATCCATAAAAGCTCCCAGACCTGACCATGTACGGGGAAATTCGTGCCACACGCAATCTTGCAGAGAAAAGGCAAGAGAGGAGGTGTGGTAAAGGGTAGAAAAAGAGAACGCGTGACAAGGATAGCGGAAGAGAACTGGAAAAACTCTAGAAACACAAGGAGTTCTAAACATAGGAGGAGGAGAGTAACCTTCGTCCTTAACACCTGTTGAGCTAGACGTAGGAGACAGAATCTCAAAGCATCGTGGTCTAGATCGGGGGTGGCTAGTGGTAAATCCGTTTGGAGTCACTGAGCCCCTACGGTTGGGTGGAAATGAGCACCCCTCTCAACAGTTGCATCACGCCTGGTGGAACTAATAAGTGTTTTGTGCCTTGTATTTTGAATTGAATATCATGAATACATGCTCATGTCTATATGCCCATAATGATTTCTGTGTGAAATGATTGCCTGATGTTTTAGACTGGAAATAATGGATGCCTGTGTATACTTACATGCCATAGTTGGTTTCTGTACAAATGATTAAGTCTGGGGCATGATTTCACTCCACGAGAATCGTCTTGTTTGCTTGATTCTCGTAATATTCTAGGAAGGATTCTCGAGAGTACTCTTCCCCGGGAATTACCCCATAAACCTTAGAACTGTACCAAAACTTTACCCAGAGACTCGACTAAGATCAGGGACAATTGCCCAAGAACCGTCTGAAGGTTCATGCGATCCGGGTCAGGAAACCTTATGCAAGAAAGAGTAGCTCTCTAAGATCTCAGAGTCATGGGAGTTTGAAGCTCCGAGAGGTTGAATTTCGCGATTTAAGCTGATAAAGGATAGAGAGTCCGATTATTGAAAGAGAATACCTCATCGTTTGGTAGACGAACGGTCGAAATCCTTTCGAAAATACCCCAGACATGTCAAGACCGATGGATCTAGAGGAGGAGCACAGGCGTTAACACCTCGACCCTTTTAGCCTTCGCAAGAAGCGATGGGATCCAGGACCGTAGATCTAATTATTTTTCGGAGCTCTATTGATCGTCGATCTTAACCTTTGCATAAGCGGGAGAGTGGATTCAACAACGTCCTGAAAGTCTCGAAGTATTTAGAACCATCCATCGACACAGGACACGTGGCAGTCGGGTAGCATTTCGTTGACTCGCGACTTGGGGTGATCAAGGGTAGGACTACACAAACTCACGATTTGCGAAATCGTGACGTGATCATGGTCGTTGGATCCAAGCCATGGGAGAACCGTTGGATCAGAACCTCCGTGTGGTATCGCGTATCGAGGGTTCAAAGGTTGAAAGAACTTCCTTTCGACTACAGAAGTCGCGAAGTGCCAAGCACCGAGCGCTCGTGCGAACATGTGGCACATCCATTAGGTGGGGACCGCGTGGTTGACAGGTGGCGTAACAATAAGCACCCAGAGACAGGTGGGAGCGGGTGACAGGTGGTGGACACATGTCACCTGGGAAAGAGTCAACCCATTGTTGACTTATCATGGCTCTGGGTTTCGCAGGATGAAGAAGTTGCACCTTGATTGCTAAGGTCGCGAAACGCCGAGAGTCGAGGTCTTGTGCGACGGGCGACAACGATACAACTCGTAAGCAGAGTACAGTGGAGGAGACAAGTGGTGTGTATGCGTCGCTTGGCAGAGTCCATGTAACGTTGACCTCTCGCGTCTCGGGGACTCGCAAAGGAGGAGCGCAAGGACTCAACACTCCAACTAGTGAAGTCGCGAGTTGTGAGTAGTGCTAGTGTTTAGCCTAGCTTACGGTTACATGTAGCAGGCGCTAGTGAGGAGGGATCCATACCTGTATCACATCATGGGTATCGACGTTTGGTGAAAGAGGAGTCGAGAGACTTGACTCCCAACTCGCGAATTGCGAAAGGCGCTTGCGCTAAGGCCAGGTTGTGGTCGCTTGGAGGAGGATAATGGAAGGGATGGTCTGTGCTAGGCCCCATAGAAATTCGGGGATTTTGTCCCTCGAAGGAAAAGACGAAAAAAAATTCTAGGTTGTCATAGTGGGTGTGTGACAAATTGGTATGAGAGCATGGTTACAACACTTGGCCTGCTTGGGCTCATGAATGAGTTGTGCAAAAACTTCATTTGAAGTACTCTTAAAAGGAGTAACCCTCTATCTTAACCCCCTTTATCAAAAGTCGAAGTTAAGAATGAAAATTTGTATTGTGTGTATGCATTTGAAAAATATGAATTATGCGCTTGTTATGAATGAATATAAATATTGACTAACAACAAGTGTTTTTCCTACACACAAGCGGACGATCAACCATAGGAAACTGCAGATGTATAGAATGGTGACGCACCACGAAGTGGGGGATGGCTCCCATAATAGAGACAAAGAGTCTAATGAAAGGAGAGCGGTAGAGACCCCTCCAGATCTAGCTGAGACTGTGAGGAGCCTCATGGTTGAACTATAGAGCTGCAAGGCTGACAATGAGAGGTTGATAAAAGAGCAAGAGAAGCAAACAAAAATTAATGCAGTCTTGCTGCAGAGTTTATCCGACATACAAAGACAATTTCAGCATGGACCTAACACCAGTCATGCAGACCGAGGACATACAAAGAAAAGTCGAAGTCCACCTGAGATACATAAACATGGTCTTTTAAGTGGCCACACTGGGAAGAGCACCTCTAGAAAGGTCCACCCCAGAGATAAGGGACAAGCGTCAGACGATTCCTCTGAAAAGGAAACTGGCGACTCAGAGGGATTTTCTAGTAGCAGAACTAGTTCTTATTCCCGAAGAAAACGGAAGAAGCGAAAGCATTCCAAAAGTCATAATCTTGAAGAATTCAAGAAGGCCAAACCACCCTCTTTCGACGGTGAAATAAAGAAGGGGGAGGAAGCGGAGGCTTGGCTGCTTGGACTAAAGAAGTATTTCAGAGTCCATGACTTCTTAGAAAACTTGAAGGCCTGAGTAGCCACTTTCAACTTGAATGGAAAGGCTTCCATTTGGTGGGAAGACCTTAAGAATGTAAAATGGATTCACGAAGAGGACCTATCTTGGGAACGGTTTGAGAAATACTTCAGGAAGAAGTATCTGTCGGAAAAGTATTTC
>ML833555.1:13908-51221 GCA_009831015.1 Picea engelmannii
TATGCAAGAAAGAGTAGCTCTAAGATCTCGGAGTCATGGGAGTTTGAAGCTCCGAGAGGTTGAATTTCGTGATTCAAGCTCAGAAAGGATAGCGAGTTCGATTATTGAAAGAGAATACCCCATCATTTGGTAGATGAACGGTCATAATCCTTTTGGAAATACCCCAGACCTGTCAAGACCGATGGATCTAGAGGAGGAGCGCAAGCATTAACACCTCGACCCTTTTAACCTTCGCAAGTAGCGATGGGATCCAGGACCGTAGATCCAAGGATCTATCGGAGCTCTATTGATCGTCGATATTAACCTTTGCATAGGTGGGAGAGTGGATTCGATAACATCCTGAAAGTCCCGAAGTATTCAGAACCGTCCATCGACACAGGATGCGTGGCAGTTGGGTAGCATTTCGTTGACTCACGACTTGGGGTGATCAAGGGTAGGACTGCACAAACTCACAATTCGCGAAATCGCAACGTGATTGTGGTCGTTGGATCTAAGCCACGGGAGAATTGTTGGATCAGAACCTCCGTATGGTATCGCGTATCGGGGGTTCAAAGGTTGAAAGAACTTCCTTTCGACTGCAGAAGTCGCGAAGTGTCGAGCACCGAGGGCTTGTGTAAACATGTGGCACATCCGTTAGGTGGGGACTGCATGGTTGACAAGTGGCGTAACAAAAATCACCCAGAGAAAGGTGGGAGCAGGTGACAGGTGGTGGAAACATGTCACCTGGGAAAGAGTCAACCCATTGTTGACTTATCATGGCTCGGGGTTTCGCAGGATGAAGAAGTTTCACCTTGATCGCTAAGGTTGCGAAGCGTCGAGAGCTGAGGTCTCATGCGATGGGCGACAACGATACAACTCACAAGTAGAGTACAGTGGAGGAGACAAGTGGTGTGTACACGTTGCTTAGCAGAGTCAATGTAACGTTGACCTCTCGCGTCTCGGGGACTCGCAAAGGAGGAGCGCAAGGGCTCAACATTCCAACTAGCAAAGTTGCGAGTAGTGCTAGTGTTTAGCCTAGCCTACGGTTACATGTAGTAGGCTCTAGTGAGGAGGGAGCCATACCTATATCGCATCTCGGGTATCAACGTTTGGTGAAAGAGGAGTCGAGAGCCTTGACTCCCAACTCGCGAATTCTGAAAGGCGCTTGTGCTAAGGCCAGGTTATGGTCGCTTGGAGGAGGATAAGGGAAGGGATGGTTTGTGCTAGGTCCCATAGAAATTCAGGGATTCTGTCCCTAGAAGGAAAAGACGAAAAAAAAATTCTAGGTTGTCGTAGTGGGTGTGTGACACCGATCAATGTCGCTCAAAACAGTCATTGGTGGCCGAGATCAAAGACAAAGAGATGAACCTTGATTCAAAATCTGATTCTAAAAACAATGGTAAAGGATAGTTCATTGACGTGGACCCCACTGCTATTGTCACGATCATAGTTATTCAACCAGAAGAACCAACAGATCCTGAAGAGGGGGAGAACCTTTTCCATTCACAGATGTGGGTGAAGGGGACTCCACTGCATTTTATTGTTGATAGTGGAAGCCAACATAACCTCATCTCAACAGAGATCGTCAAACAATTGGGATTGTCAACAACACCACACCTACAACCATACAACATCGGGTGGCTTCACCAAGGACGAGATCTCCGTGTCAGCCAACAATGTCGATTGTCATACGGCATCCAACCCTTCAAAGATGAGGTATTATGTGATGTTGTCCCACTAGATGTATGTGATGTTCTCTTAGGCCAACCATATATGTGGAAGGGCCATGTTGTTTATGAGTCTCGACCCCGCAGTGTCATTGTTTCTCTGGGGGGTCATCTTTACAGAATACCAGAGGTAGTTCCAACTACTGTTCCACCTAAAAAGTGCTGCAAGGTAGTATCTCATACTACAAAATTTAGCTTCGTCACAATCTGTTCAAAGGGAGAATAGAAGGACACTGCAACCACTACAGCCTCGCCCAAAACACCTTCTATCAAACAGAAGCAAGTCGACAAGGTTGCAGCAAAGCACAAAGATTCCTTCTGCACATCATCCTCTCATGTAGCCTGACTTGTTGAATGGCCTCAGCCTTAACACCTTCGTGACAAACTTCCACAAACTGAGTAGCGCGACGTCTCCAACAAGGCAAGCAACTCACCAAGATGCAGATTCAACAAACGCTTTTCCCTCTCCCCCTGGACCTCAACGCAATGGAGACCATTGCTTCCTAATGAGGGAGGATTGATCCAGGTGGATATCGGTAGCCACCCACCTTTTCCGACTGGCTCAAAACAATTTTCTAGCAATTTTGACAATTTACTATTTCTAGCAGTTTTTAACTTCCAGGACCATTTTGAGGGCCCAAATGAAGGTTTTTCGAGATCGAGGTTCTCAATGATAACCATAGAAACAATTGAACCAAAAAAATTAATCTCGTCGACAATACCTTTCCAACGAGCAATCACACGCCTAAAATGGAGATCGTATGCAAAAGTTACGACCCCAGGAAGTTGATGTACTTAGTTACCCAAACGAGGCCCACATGACTTTTGGTGCTTCATCTCCTAGGGTTAGGTTTTTGGATGTCTAGGGTTTTTGGAATTCCTATTTATTGTAAAAAGGCCTTCAGATCCTCATTGTAACCATCTTCTTGCGAATGCGAGTAGCCGTCACATCTCTTCTTAAAGATAAGTTTCCACCATTCTAGCGAGTCTTTCACTCTGTATTTTTACAGTTTCTATACACTTCTTTCATTAATAGAAATCATGTTTACTGTATATCTGTGTTTATGGTTGAATCTATGATACATTTATGTTATCTTATTGAATATATGCGATATCTCTGTGCATTTCTTTATTATATCTGCGCTCGCATTTCGTGTCGAAAATAATTCGGATCAGTGGTATCAGAGCAGGCTGCTCTTGATCATTTTTCAGTGCATGTCCCCGACGAGGTCCGAGTATATCAAGTTGGGTCTCGAGCTTGTCTCTCTTGAATACAATCACTCTCTCACACCCAAGAAATACTCAATGGCAGAAGAAAAGAAAAACGACGGAGGATACGATCCTATCAATCTGTTGCTTGAGCAAGCTCTCACGCGACAGAGGGATGAAATGATGGAGAATTTTGCCCACATCCTTCAATGCCTACCGATAATAACATGCACATCTTCATCAAGCGGCCGCTTTGGATGCACCTCGCCTTTCAAGGTACAAGTTAATTTTGATATTCTTGTATTTGAAGGGCAGATAGATGCAAAAGCCTTAGAAAAATGGTTAACTCTGCTAGAAGGTTATTTCTCTGTTCACAATTTTTCCGACAAAGAAAAGATCACCTTTGCACTCCTTAAAGCTCTCCCTCATGTCAAACATTGGTGGAAAACTTACTGGGAGAAAAGTTCCACATAGGAGTTTGGAATATATGGGGCCGATCCCACTTGGGATTTTTTGTGTGGATGCGGTAAATGAACAGTATTGCCTTGTTGGCAACTATGAGGACCAGTATATGAGATGGACCACACTGCGGCAAGAGAGGGGCCAAGCAGTTCCGGAGTACACCAATACCTTCCAAACCTTACGCACCAAGATGGGTATCAAAGACTCTAAGCGACATTTGGTTCTAAAATACCGTGGGGCTCTACACAGATACATCCAGACTGAAATGGATTTTATGAACATCTCATCATTCGGTGTTGCTTATCAATATGCTGTTAAAATCGAGGAAAAATTTAAGCGACAGAACAAATGGGAGTTTGGGTCTGCAAATCCGCAATAGCCGAAGTATTACAAAGATGACCATAACAAACAGTTTTCCGAAAACCAGTCCAAGAAACAGGAAAAGAAGGGTCACGGGAAGACAAAGAAGGACACCGAAAAATGGTGTGAGTTCCACAAAAGCCCCTGGCACAAAACTGATGAATGTCGCTCAAAATAGTCATTGGTGGTTGAGATCAAAGACAAAGAGACGAAACCTGATTTAGAATCTGATTCTGAAAACAATGGAAAAGGAAAGATCATTGACATGGACCTCACTGCTATTGTCGCGACCGCAACAATTCAACCAGAAGAACCAACAGATCCTGAAGAGGGGGAGCACCTTTTCCATTCATAGATGTGGGTGAAGGGTACCCCGCTGCATTTTATTGTTGATAGTGGAAGCTAGAAGAACCTCATCTCAACAGAGGTCGTCAAACAATTGGGGTTGTCAACAACACCACACCCGCAACCATACAACATCGGATGGCTTCATCAAGGATGAGATCTCCGTGTCAGCCAACAATATCGATTGTCATATGACATCCAACCCTTCAAAGATGCAGTATTATGTGATGTTGTCCCAGTGGATGTCTATGATGTTCTCTTGGGCCAACCATATATGTGGAAGCACCATGTTGTTTATGAGTCTCGACCCTGTAGTATCATTGTTTCTCTGGGGGGTCATCTCTACAGAATACCAGAGGTAGTTCCAACTACTGTTCCACCTAAAAAATGCCTCAAGGTAGTATCTTGTACTGCAAAATTTAGCTTCGTCACAATCTGTTCAAAAGGAGAACAGAAGGACACTGCAACCACTACAGCCTCACCCCGAGCACCTTCTATCAAACAGAAGCAAGTCGACAAGGTTGTAGTAAAGTGCAAAGATTCCTTCTGCACATCATCCTCTCATGTAGCCCGACTTGTTGAATGGCCTCAGCCTCAACAGGTTCGTGACAAAATTCCACAAACTGAGCAATGCGACGTCTTCAACAAGTCAAGCAGCTCACCAAGATGTAGATTTAGCAAACGCTCTTCCCTCTCTCCTGGGAACTCAACGTAATGGAGACCATTACTTCCTAAAGAGGGAGGATCGATCCAGGTGGATATGGATGGCCACTCATCTTTTCAGACTGGCTCAAAACAGTTTTCTGACAATTTTGACATTTTACTATTTTTAACAGTTTTTAACTTTCGGGGCCATTTCGAGGGACCAAAAGAAGGTTTTTCGAGATCGAGGTTCTCAATGATAACCAAAGGCATAATTGAAAAGATCACCTTCGCACTCCTTAAAGCTCTTCCTCATGTCAAACATTGGTGGGAAACTTACTGGAAACAAAGTTCGACAGAGGAGTCTGGAATATATGGGGCCGATCCCACTCGGTATTTTTTTTGGATGCGATAAAGGAATAGTATTACCTTGTTGGCAACTATGAGGACCAATACATGAGATGGACCACACTGCGACAAGAGAGGGGCCAAGTAGTTCCAGAGTTCACCAATACCTTCCACACCTTGCGCACCAAGCTGGGTATCAAAGACTCCGAACGACATATGGTTCTAAAATACCGTGGGGCTCTACATAGATACATCCAGATTGAAATGGATTTTCTGGACATCTCATCACTCGGTGCTGCTTATCGATATGCTATTAAAATTGAGCAGAAATTTAAGCACCAGAACAAACGAGATTTCAGGTCTGCAAATCTGCAACAACCGAAGTATGAAAAAGATGGCTCTAACAAACAGTTTTCCGAAAACCAGTCCAAGACACAGGAAAAGAAGGGTCACGGGAAGACAAAGAAGGACACTAGAAAATTGTGCGAGTTCCACAAAATCCCCTGGCACAACATCGATGAATGTCGCTCAAAACAGTGATTGGTGGCCGAGATCAAAGACAAAGAGACGAACCCTGATTCAGAATCTGATTATGAAAACATTGGTAAAGGACAAATCATTGACACAGACCCCACAACTATTGTCGCGACCGCAACAATTCAACCAGAAGAACCAATAGATCCTGAAGAGGAGGAGCGCCTTTTCCATTCACATATGTGGGTGAAGGAGAATCCCGCTGCATTTTATTGTTGATAGTGGAAGCCAGAAAAACCTCATCTCAACAGAGGTTGTCAAACAGTTGGGATTATCAACAACACCACACTCGTAGCCATACAACATCGGCTGGCTTCGCCAAGGATGAGATCTCTGTGTCAACCAACAATGTCGATTGTCATACGCCATCCAACCCTTCAAATATTAGGTATTATGTGATGTTGTCCCACTGGATGTCTGTGATGTTCTCTTGGGCCAACCATATATGTGGAAGCACTATGTTGTTTATGAGTCTCGACTCCACAGTTTCATTGTTTCTCTGGGGGGTCATCTCTACAGAATACCAGAGGTAGTTCCAACTACTGTTCCACCTAAAAAGTGCCACAAAGTAGTATCTCATACTACAAAATTTAGATTCGTCACAATCTGTTCAAAAGGATAACAGAAGGACACTGCAACCACTACAGCCTCGCCCAAAGAACCTTCTATCAAACAGAAGCAAGTCGACAGGGTTGAAGCAAAGCGCAAAGATTCCTTCTGCACATCCTCCTCTCATGTAGCTTGACATGTTGAATGCCCTCAGCCTCAACAGGTTTGTGACAAACTTCCACAAACTGAGCAGCGCGACGTCTGCAGTAAGGCAAACAACTCACCAAGATGCAGATTCAACAAACGCTTTTCCCTCTACCCCAGGAACTCAACGCAATGGAGAAAATTGCTTCCTAAGAAGGGAGGATTGATCTAGTTGGATATCGGTGGCCACCCACCTTTTCCAACTAGCTCAAAACAGTTTTCTGGCAATTTTGGAAATTTACTATTTTTAGCAAATTTTAACTTTTGGGTCCATTTTGAGGGCCCAAATGAAGGTTTTTAGAGATAGAAGTTCTCAATGATAGCCTAATGAAAAATTGAGCCCCCAAAAAGAATCTCCTCGACAATACCTTTCGAACGAGCTATCACACAACTAAAACGGATATCGTATGCAAAAGTTACGACCCAGGGAAGTTGATTTACTCACTTACCCAAACGGGGCCCACATGACTTTTGGCGCTTCATCTCCTAGGGTTAGGTTTTTGGATGTATAGGGTTTTTGGTATTCCTATTTATTGTAAAAATGCCTTTAGAGCCTCATTGTAACCATCTTCTTGCGAATGCGAGTAGCTGTCACATCTCTTCTCAGAGATAAGATGCCACCATTCTAGCGAGTCTTTCACTCTGTATTTTTACAGTCTCTGTACATTTATTTCATTAATAGAAATCGTGTATTACAGTATATCTGTGTTTATGGTTGCATCTCTAATACATTTATGTTATCTTATTGAATATATGCTATATCTCTGTGCATTTCTTTATTATATCTCCGCTCGCATTTTGTGCCGAAAATAATCCGGATCAGTGGTATCAGAGCAGGCTGCTCTTGATTGTTTTTCAGTGCATGTCCCCGAAGAGGTCCGAGCATAGCAAGTTGGGTCTCAATTTTGTCTCTCTTGAAGACAATTGCTCTTGCACACCCAAGAAACCCTCAATGGCGGAAGAAAAGAAAAACGACGGAGCAGACGATCCTATCAATCTGTTCCTTAAGAAGGCTCTCACGCGACAGAGGGACGAAATGATGGAAAATTTTTCCCACATCCTTCAACGCCTGCTGATAACAGCAAGCGCATCTTCATCAAGTGGAAACTTTGGAGACACCTCGCCTTTCAAGGTACAAGTTAATTTTGATATTCATGTATTTGAAGGACAGATAGATGCAAAAGCCCTAGAAAAATGGTTAACTCTGCTAGAAGATTATTTCTTTGTTCACAATTTTTCCGACAAAGAAAAGATCACCTTCACACTCCTTAAATCTCTCCCTCATGTCAAACATTGGTGGGAAACTTACTAGGAGCAAAGTTCCACAGAGGAGTCTGGAATATACAGGGCCGATCCCACTTGGGATTTGTTTGTGGATGCGGTAAATGAACAATATTACTCTGTTGGCAACTATGAGGACCAATACATGAGATTGACCACACTGCGGCAAGGGAGGGGCCAAGCAGTTCCAGAGTTCACCAATACCTTCCATACCTTGCACTCCAAGCTGGGTATCAAATACTCCGAGCAACATTTGGTTCTAAAATACTGTGGGGCTCTACACAGATACATCCAGACTGAAATGGATATTCTAGACATCTTATCACTCGGTGTTTCTTATCGATATGCTGTTAAAATCGAGCAGAAATTTAAGCACCAGAACAAACGGGAGTTCAGGTCTGCAAATCCGCAACAACCGAAGTATGACAAAGACAACCCTAACAAACAGTCTCCTGAAATTTTTTCCAAGACACAATAGAAGAAGGGCCACGGGAAGATAAAGAAGGACACCGAAAAATGGTGCGAGTTCCACAAAATCCCATGGCACAACACCAATTAATGTCACTCAAATAAGACATTGGTGACCGAGATCGAAGACAAAGAGATGAACCCTGATTCTGAAAAAAATGGTAAAGGACAGATCATTGACGTGGACCCCACTGCTATTGTTGCGACCACAACAATTCAACCAGAAGAACCAATAGATCCTGAAGAGAGGGAGCGCCTTTTCCATTCACAGATGTGGGTGAAGGTGACCCCGCTGCATTTTATTGTTGATAGTGGAAGCCAGAAGAACCTTATCTCAGTAGAGGTCGTCAAACAATTGAGATTGTCAACAACACCACACCCGCAATGATACAACATCGGGTGGCTTCGCCAAGGATGAGATCTCCGTGTCAGCCAACAATGTCGATTGTCATACGCCATCCAACCCTTCAAAGATGAGGTATTATGTGATGTTGTCCCACTAAAGTTCTATGATGTTCTCTTGGGCCAACCATATATGTGGAAGCGTCATGCTGTTTATGAGTCTCGACCCCGCAGTGTCATTGTTTCTCTGGGGGGTCATCTTTACAGAATACCAGAGGTAGTTCCAACTACTGTTCCACCTAAAAAGTACTGCAAGGTAGTATCTCATACTGCAAAATTTAGCTTCGTAACAATCTGTTCAAATGGAGAACAAAAGGACTCTGCAACAACTACAACCTCGCCCCAAGCACCTTCTATCAGACAGAAGCAAGTCGATAAGGTTGCAGCAAAGCATAAAGATTCCTTCTGCACATCATCCTCTCATGTAGCCCTACTTTTTGAACGGCCTAAGCCTCAACAGGTTCGTGACAAACTTCCACAAACTGAGCAGCGTGATGTCTCCAGCAAGGAAAGCATGTCACCAAGATGTAGATTCAACAAACGCTTTTCCCTATCCCCCGGGAACTCAACGCAATGGAGACCATTGCTTCCTAAGGAGGGAGGATTGATCCAGGTGGATATCAGTGGCCACCCACCTTTTTCGACTGGCTCAAAACAGTTTTCTGGAAATTTTGGCAATTTACTATTTTTAGCAGTGTTTAACTTTCGAGGCCATTTTGAGGGCTCAAATGAAGGTTTTTCGAGATCAAGGATCTCAATGATGACCCATGGTACTATTGATCTCCCAAAATGAATATCCTCAACAATACCTTTCTAACGAGCTATCACATGCCTAAAACGAAGATCGTATACAAAAGTTACGACCCTGGGAAGTTGATGTACTCACTTACCCAAACGGGGCCCACATGACTTTTAGCGCTTCATCTCCTAGGGTTAGGTTTTTAGATGTCTAGGGTTTTTGACATTCCTTTTTATTGTAAAAAGGTCTTTAGAGCCTCATTGTAACCATCTTCTTGCGAATACGAGTAGCCGTCACATCTCTTCTCAGAGATAAGCTGCCACCATTCTAGCGAGTCTTTTACTCTATATTTTTACAGTCTCTGTACATTTCTTTCATTAATAGAAATCATGTATTACTTTATATCTGTGTTTATGGTTGCATCTGTGATACATTTATGTTATTTTATTGAATATATCTGATATCTGTGTGCATTTATTTATTATCTCTCTGCTCGCATTTCGTGCCGAAAATAATCCGGATTAGTGGTATCAGAGCAGGTTGCTCTTGATCGTTTTTCAGTGCATGTCCCTGACGAGGTCTGAGTATAGCAAGTTGGGTCTCGAGATTGTCTCTCTTGAATACAATCTCTCTTGCACACCCAAGAAACCCTCAATGGCAGAAGAAAAGAAAAACGACGGAGCAGACAATCCTATCAATCTGTTGCTAGAGCAAGCTTTCACGCGAGAGGGACGAAATGATGGAGAATTTTGCCCACATGCTTCAACGCCTGTCGATAACAGTAGGCGCACATTCATCAAGTGACCACTTTGTAGGCACCTCACCTTTCAAGGTAAAAGTTAATTTTGATATTCCTATATTTGAAGAATAGATATATGTAGAAGCCCTAGAAAAATGGTTTACTCTGCTAGAAGGTTATTTCTCTATTCACAATTTTTTCGACAAAGAAAAGATCACCTTCGCACTCCTTAAAGCTCTCCCTCATGTCAAACATTGGTGGGAAACTTACTGGGAGTAAAGTTCCACAGAGGAGTCTGGAATATACGAGGCCAATCCCACTTGGGATGTTTTTGTGGATGCGGTAAAGCAACAATATTAGCCTATTGGCAACTATGAGGACCAGTACATGAGATAGACCACACTGCGGAAAGAGAGAGGCCAAGAAGTTCCGGAGTTCACCAATACCTTCCATACCTTGCACACCAAGCTGGGTATCAAAGACTCCGAGCGACATTTGGTTCTAAAATACCGTGGGGCTCTATACAGATACATCCAGACTGAAATGGATTTTCTGGACATTGCATCACTCGGTGCTGCTTATCGATATGACGTTAAAATCGAGTAGAAACTTAAGCACCAAAACAAACGGGAGTTCAGGTCTGCAAATCCGCAACAACCGAAGTATGACAAAGATGACCCTAACAAACAGTCTCCCGAAAACCAGCCCAAGACATAAGAAAAGAGGGGTCACGGGAAGACAAAGGACACCGGAAAATGGTGCGAGTTCCAAAAATCCCTTGGCACAACACCGATGAATGTCTCTCAAAACAGTCATTGGTGGCCGAGATCAAAGACAAAGAGACGAACCCTGATTCATAATATGATTCTGAAAACAATGGTAAAGGATAGATCATTGACGCGGACTCCACTACTATTGTCGCGACCGCAACAATTCAACCAGAAGAACCAACAGATCCTGAAGAGGGGGAGTGACTTTTCCATTCACATATGTGGGTGAAGGGGACCTCGCTGCATTTTATTGTTGATAGTGGAAGCAAGAAGAACCTCATCTTAGCAGAGGTCGTCAAAAAGTTGGGATTGTCAACAACAACACACCCGCAACATACAACATCGAGTGGCTTTGCCAAGGACAAGATCTCCGTGTCAGCCAACAATGTCGATTGTCATATGGCATACAACCCTTCAAAGATGAGGTACTATGTGATGTTGTCACATTGGATGTCTGTGATGTTCTCTTGGGCCAACCATATATGTGAAAGCACCATGCTGTTTATGAGTCTCGACCCCACAGTGTCATTGTTTATCTGGGGGGTCATCTCTACAAAATAGCAAAGGTAGTTCCAACTACTGTTCCACCTAAAAAGTGCCGCAAGGTAGTATCTCATACTGCAAAATTTAGCTTCGTCACAATATGTTCAAAAAGAGAATAGAAGGACACTGCAACCACTACAACCTCACCCCAAGCACCTTCTATCAAATGGAAGCAAGTCGACAAGGTTGTAACAAAGCACAAAGATTCCTTCTACACATCGTCCTCTCATGTAGCTCGACTTGTTTAACGGCCTCAGCCTCAATAGGTTCATGACAAACTTCCACAAACTGAGCAAAGCGACGTCTTCAACAAGGCAAGCAGCTCACCAAGATGAAGATTCAACAAATGCTTTTCCCTCTCCCCCGGGAATTCAATGCATTGGAGACCATTGCTTCATAAGGAGGGAGGATTGATCTAGGTGGATATCGGTGGCAGAGCAGAGGCGATGCTTCAACTCCCCAAATGCCTTCTGTTGAGATTCATACCAAAAGAATTTTGCTTTAGCTCCTCCCTTGGTGACTTGACTCAAGGGCCAAGTGATATGAGAGAATCCCAACACAAACCTGTGGTAGAAATTGGCAAGACCTAAAAAGCTGCGGAGCTCTGTTAAGGTGGTTGGGGCTGGCCAATCCCGAATGACATGGATCTTTTCTTTATCCACATGCACCCCCCGCTCATCAATAATGTATCCCAGATACTGAACCTGGGTTATGCCAAAAGATCATTTCTCCAAATTGGCACACAACTTGTGTTGCCGCAGTGTTTGGAGGACCTGTCGGATGTGGTGGAGGTGCTCTTCCCAAGTCTGGCTGAAGATCAGAATGTCATCCAAGTACACCACTACAAATGAGTTGGTGAATGGCCGCAGGATGTCGTCCATTAGCCTCATGAAGGTTGCAGGGGCATTCATCAACTCGAAAGGCATGACCAACCATTCGAAAAGGCCCTCCTTGGATTTGAATACAGTCTTCCACACATCAGAGGGTTCGATTGGTACCTGGTGATACCCAGACTTCAAGTCGATCTTGCTGAAATATTTTTCCCCGTTGAGTTGGTCCACAAGGTCATCAATCCGTGGGATCGGGTACCTATTCTGGACAGTGATCTTGTTCAGTGCCCGATAGTCAATGCAGAGTCTCCAAGTCCCATCCTTCTTCTGTACCAATACGATCGGGCTCCCACACAACGATGAACTCAATCGGATGTGACCTTTCTGCAACAACTCCTAAATCTTCCTCTTGATTTCATCATTCTTCAGGACAGAGCGTCGGTAGATGGATCCATTGGGCAGCGGTGCACCCAGGGTCAGATCGATGGGGTGCTTGACCTGGCAGTGTAGAGGCACCCCTACGGGGGAGGTGAAGATTTCCTCGTACCCCTCCACGACCTTATCCATCTATTGTTTTCGTGCAGCGGGGCCTTGTCTGGAGGTCATGGCCACAATCTTCCTCTTTCCCTAAGGGCGGATCATCAGGAAAACAAATTTCCTGGTTTTGGAAATGAGCTTACTGCATTGTTTTGCAGTAACCAAAGAGATGGTGGTAGGTGGTGCTATCTCCGGTATCCTGTATAGCTTATTGCCCAAAGTGATAATAACAACACGAGGCCTAGACTCATACACAACATGTCGCTTCCACAAGTATGGTTGGCCTAATAATACATCAGAAACATCAAGAGGAGCAATGTCACATAATACCTCATCCGTGAAGGGCTTGATGCTATAGGGAAGGCGACATTGTTGACTGACACAGAGGTCCCATCCTTGGTGAAACCACCCGATGGTGTATGGTTGTGGGTGTGCTGTGGTCGGCAAGCCTAGCCACTTCACGACCTCTACCGAGATGAGGTTCTTCTAGCTCCTGCTGTCGACAATGAACTGCAACGGGGAACCCTTTACCCACATCTTGGAATGGAAGAGATGCTCTGCCTCCTCTGGATCTTCTGGTTCCTCCTTCTGGATCTTCGTGGTGGCAACGATGGCGTTGGGCTCCGCATCGATAATCTGCTTCCCCCTGTCATTCCCTTTGTCAGGTTTTGATTTAGAGTCGGAGCATGCATCCGATTCAGAAGCCTTCAACTCGGCTACCAGTGATTGCTTGGCCCGACACTCACTTGTGTTGTGAGTGGAGCTCTTATGGAACTCACGCCACTTCCCCGTGTCCTTTTTTGGCTTCGTGGTGTTGTTCTTTGCTTGTGGCTTTGGCGGGTTGTCCTGGGCTGCCCCACCTTGGCTTGGTCCTTTGTTCTGCGGTTTGGGAGTACCTTTCCCTTGATTCTGATTTGCAGACCCAAAGTATCGCTTCTTCTGTTTGAACTTCTGCTCAATCTTGGCAGCATATCGGTATGCCACACCAAGTGAGGAGATGTCGAGGAACTCCATTTCCTCCTGAATGTATCTGTGCAGAAAACTGCGGTACTTTAACACCAAATGTTTCTCTGAATCTTTGATACCCAACTTTGTGCGTAGGGTATGAAACAAATTCATCATCTCATGCACATCTTGGTCCCTTTGCTGCCGCAACATAGTCCATTGTATGTGTTTGTCCTCATAGCTCCCCACGAGATAATATTGTTCCTTGATGGCGTCTCAGAAAGAATTCCAAGTGGGTGAGGCCGAGAACAAAGAGGGTTCTCCCTCGCCCTCTTGCTCCGAGTAGGTTTCCCACCAGTCCTTGACATGGGGGGCGGCTTTGAGGAGTGCAAAAATAATCTTTTCTCGGTCGAAAAATTCATGAACCGAGAAATATCCTTCTAACATATTCAACCATCTATATATGGCATCTGCATCTATTTGGCCGTCAAATATGGGAATGTCAAAGTTTACTTGTACCTTAAAAGGAGTGGCGCCTCCAGAGTGGCTTCTGGATGTCGATGCGTCGCCAGTCGGAATCCGTTGCAGAATCTGGGCAAAGTTGTCCATCATCGCATTCCTTTGTTTCTCGAGGGCCTCCTCAAGCAAAATTTTGATAGGATCTCCTACTCCCTCATCTTTCTTTTCCTCCCCCATGGGCAGTCGTTAGGGTTTGCGAGGCTAATCTTGCAAAGGTTCAACCAGATCGATCCCCAACTCCTTATACCCCGATCTCGTTGGGGACATGCAAAGAAGGATCGAGAATGAGCAGATTGCTATGATACCATTGATCCATATTTATGTAGGAACACAATGAAATACATAAATACACATAAACACAGAGATGCAGCGGAAATAAGACTTCATTTCATTAATAACAAATGACTGAAATATGCTTACAGACAGAATGGAAATAATCTAGCTAGGGCACTGGTAGCTTATCTCTGAGAAGAGATGTGGCGGCCACTGGCCTCTGAACTATGTTACAATGAGGCTAAAAGGCCTATTATTATTGAGAAACAATGGAAAACCCTAAACATCCAAAGACCTAACCCTAGGAGATGAAATGCCAAGACTATGGGCCCCGTTTGGGTAAGTTGGTACATCAACTTCCCGAGGATGGAACTTTGGCATACGATCTCCGTTTGACGCGTTCTATACCTCGTTAGAAAGATCTATCCGAGGAATACAACTTTTGGGTGAGCAACATCTATATATAGTCCATGTTGCTCCCCGTTTTCCCAAAAAATGTTGTTTAAGGCCTCAAAACGGCTCTGGAAGTTCAGGACCCGAAAAACTGCTAAAAATAGTAAACTGTGCGGAAACTGAAAAACTGAAAGAAGCAATGGTGGGGGTCCAAGTGGAATAGGTGGGTGGCCACCAATATCCACTTGGATCAATAGAACTCGTGTATTACTATATATCTGTGTTTATGGTTGCATATCTCATACATTTATGTTATCTTATTGAATATATGCGATATCTCTGTGCATTTCTTTATTATATCTCCACTTGCATTTCGTGCCAAAAATAATCCGGATAAGTGGTATCAGAGAAGGCTACTCTTGATCGTTTTTCAGTGCATGTCCCTGACGAGGTCCGAGTATAGCAAGTTGGGTCTCGAGCTTGTCTCTCTTGAAGACAATCACTCTCGCACACCCAAGAAACCCTCAATGGAGGAAGAAAAGAAAAATGACGGAGAAGACGATCTTATCAATCTGTTGCTTGAGCAAGCTCTCATGCGACAGAGGGACGAAATGATGGAGAATTTTTCCCACATCCTTCAATGCCTACCGATAAAAGCAGGAGCATATTCATCAAGCAACCACTTTGGAGGCACCTGGCCTTTCAAGGTACAAGTTAATTTTTATATTCCTATATTTGAAGGACAGATAGATGCAGAAGCCCTAGAAAAATGGTTAACTCTGCTAGAAGGTTATTTCTCTGTTCACAATTTTTTCGACAAAGAAAAGATCACCTTCACACTCCTTAAAGCTATCCCTCATGTCAAACATTGGTGGGAAACTTACTGGGAGAAAATTTCCACAGAGGAGTCTGGAATATACAGGGCTGATCTCACTTGGGATTTTTTTGTGGATGCGGTAAAGGAACATTATTACCCTGTTGGCAACTATGAGGACAAGTACATGAGATGGAACACACTGCGGAAAGAGAGGGGCCAAGCAGTTCCAGAGTTCACCAATACCTTCCATACCTTGCGCACCAAGCTGGGTATCAAATACTCCGAGCAACATTTGGTTCTAAAATACTGTGGGGCTCTACACAGATAAATCCAGATTGAAATGGATTTTCTGGACAACTCATCACTTGGTGCTGCTTATCGATATGCTGTTAAAATCGAGCAAAAATTTAAGCATCAGAACAAACGGGAGTTCAGATATGCAAATCCGCAACAACCGAAGTATGACAAAGACGGTCCTAACAAACAATCTTCCGAAAACCAGTCCAAGACACAGGAAAAGAAGGATCACGAGAAGACAAAGAAGGACAACAAAAAATGGTGCGAGTTCCACGAAAGCCCCCGGCACATGACCAATGAATGTCGCTCAAAACAGTCATTGGTGGCCGAGATCAAAGACAAAGAGACGAACCCTGAATCAGAATCTGATTCTGAAAATAATGGTAAATGACAGATCATTGACGCAAACCCCACTTCTATTGTCGTGACCGCAACATTTCAACCAGAAGAACCAACAGATCCTGAAGAGGGGGAGTGCCTTTTCCATTCATAGATGTGGGTGAAGGGGATCCCGCTGCATTTTATTGTTGATAGTGGAAGCCAGAAGAACCTCATCTCAGCAGAGGTCATCAAACATTTGGGATTGTCAACAAGACCACACTCGCAACCATACAACATCGGGTGGATTCACCAAGGATGAGATCTCCGTGTCATCCAACAATGTCGATTGTCGTATGGAATCCAACCCTTCAAATATGAGGTATTATGTGATATTGTCCCACTGGATGTCTTTGATGTTCTCTTCGGCCAACCATATATGTGGAAGCGCCATGCTGTTTATGAGTCTCGACCCCGCCGTGTCATTGTTCCTCTGGGGGTTCATCTCTACATAATACCAAAGGTAGTTCCAACTACTGTTCCACCTAAAAAGTCCCGCAAGGTAGTATCTCATACTGCAAAATTTAGCTTCGTCACAATCTGTTCAAAAGGAGAACAGAAGGACACTGCAACCACTACAGCCTCGCCCCAAGCACCTTCTATCAAATATAAACAAGTCAACAAGGTTGCAGCAAAGCGCAAAGATTCTTTCTTGACATCATCCTCTCATGTAGCCCGATTTGTTGAATGGCCTCAGCCTCAATAGGTTTGTGACAAACTTCCACAAACTGAGCAACGCGACATCTCCAACAAGGCAAGCAACTCACCAAGATGCAAATTCAACAAACGGTTTTCCCTCTCCCTCAGGAACTCAACGCAATGGAGACCATTGCTTCCTAAGGAGGGAGGATTGATCCAGGTGGATATCGCTCGCCACCCACCTTTTCTGATTGGCTCAAAACAATTTTCTGGCAATTTACTATTTTTAGCAGTTTTTAACTTCCGTGGCCATTTTGAGGGCCCAAATGAAGGTTTTTCGAGATCGAGGTTCTCAATGATAACCGAGGGCCTAAAACGAAGATCGTATGCAAAGTTTACGACCCTGGGAAGTTGATGTACTCACTTACCCAAACGGAGCCCACATGACTTTTGGCGCTTCATCTCCTTAGGTTAGGTTTTTGGATGTCTAGGGTTTTTGGCATTCCTGTTTATTGTAAAAAGGCCTTCAGAGCCTCATTGTAACCATCTTCTTGCAAATGCAAGTAGCCGTCACATCTCTTCTCAGAGATAAGCTACCACCATTCTAACGAGTCTTTCACTCTGTATTTTTACAGTCTCTGTACATTTTTTTCATTAATAGAAATCGTGTATTACTGTATATTGATGTTTATGGTTGCATCGCCGATACATTTATGTTATCTTATTGAATATATGCGATATCTCTGTGCATTTCCTTATTATATCTCCACTCGCATTTCATGCAGAAAATAATCCAGATCAATGGTATCAGAGCAAGTTGCTCTTGATCATTTTTCAGTGCATGTCCCCGATGAGGTCCGAGCATAGCAAGTTGGGTCTCGAGCTTGTCTCTCTTGAAGACAATCGCTCTCACACACCCAAGAAACCCTTAATGGCGGAAGAAAAGAAAAATGACGGAGCATACGATCCTATCAATCTGTTGCTTGAGCAAGCTCTCATGTGATAGAGGGACGAAATGATGGAGAATTTTACCCACATCCTTCAATGCCTGCCGATAACAGCAGGCGCATCTTCATCAAGTGGCCACTTTGGAGGCACCTCACCTTTCAAGGTACAAGTTAATTATGATATTGCTGTATTTGAAGGATAGATAGATGCAGAATCCCTAGAAAAATGGTTAACTCTGGTAGAAGGTTGTTTCTCTGTTCACAATTTTTTCGACAATGAAAAAGATCACCTTCACACTCCTTAAAGCTCTCCCTCATGTCAAACATTGGTGGGAAACTTACTAGGAGAAAAGTTCCACAGAGGAGTCTGGAATATACGGGGCCGATCCCACTTGGGATTTTTTTGTGGATGCGGTAAAGGAACAATATTACCCTATTTGCAACTATGAGGACCAATACATGATATGGACCACATTGCGGCAAGATAGAGGCCAAGAAGTTTCGGAGTTCACCAATACCTTCCATACCTTGCACATCAAGCTGGGTATCAAATACTCCGAGCGACATTTGGTTCTAAAATACCATGGGGCTCTACACAGATACATCTAGACTGAAATGGATATTCTGGACATCTCATCTATCGGTGCTGCTTATCGATATGCTGTTAAAATCGAGCAGAAATTTAAGCACGAGAACAAACGGGAGTTCGGGTCTGCAAATCCACAACAACCAAAGTATGACAAAGGCGGCCCTATCAAACAGTCTCCCAAAAACTAGTCCAAGACACCGGAAAAGAAGGGTCACGAGAAGACAAAGAAGGACACCGAAAAATGGTGCGAGTTCCACAAAAGCCCCTGGCACAACACCGATGAAGGTCGCTCAAAATAGTCATTGGTGGATGAGATCAAAGACAAAGAGACAAACCCTGATTCAGAATCTGATTCTGAAAACAATGGTAAAGGACAGATCATTGACGCGGACCCCACTGTTATTGTTGCGACCGCAACAATTCAACCAGAAGAACCAATAGATCCTGAAGAGGGGGAGCGCCTTTTCCATTCACATATGTGGGTGAAAAGGACCCCGCTGCATTTTATTGTTGATAGTGGAAGCCATAAGAACCTCATCTCATCAGAGGTCGTTAAACAGTTGGGGCTTTCAACAACACCAAACCTGTAGCCATACAACATCGGGTGGCTTCGCCAAGGACGAGATCTCCATGTCAGCCAACAATGTCGATTGTCATACTCCATCCAACCCTTCAAAGATGAGGTATTAAGTGATGTTGTCCCACTGGATGTCTGTGATGTTCTCTTGGGCCAACCATATATGTGGAAGCGCCATGTTGTTTATGAGTCTCGACCTCGCAGTGTCATTGTTTCTCTGGGGGGTCATCTCTACATAATACCAAAGGTAGTTCCAACTACTATTACACCTAAAAAGTGTCACAAGGTAGTGTCTCATACTGCAAAATTTAGCTTCGTCTCAATCTGTTCAAAAGGAGAACATAAGGACACTGCAACCACTATAGCCTCGCCCCAAGCACCTTCTATCAAAAAGAAGAAAGTCGACAAGGTTGCAACAAAGCACAAATATTCCTTAACAATACCTTTCCAACGAGCTATCACACGCATAAAGCGGAGATCGTATGCAAAAGTTACGACCTCGGGAAGTTGATGTTCTCACATACCCAAACGGGGCCCACATGACTTTTGGCGCTTCATCTCCTAGGGTTAGGTTTTTGGATGTCTAGGGTTTTTGAAATTCTTGTTTATTGTAAAAAGGCCTTCAGAGCCTCATTGTAACCATCTTCTTGTGAATGCGAGTAGCCGTTAAATCTCTTCTCAGAGATAAGTTGCCACCATTCTAGCGAGCTTTTCACTCTGTATTTTTACAGTCTCTGTACATTTCTTCCATTAATAGAAATCGTGTATTACTGTATATATGTGTTTATGTTTGCATCTCTGATACATTTATGTTATCTTATTGAATATATGCGATATCTCTGTGCATTTATTTATTATATCTCCGCTCCCATTTCGTGCCGAAAATAATCCGGATCAGTGGTATCATAGCAGGATGCTCTTGATTGTTTTTCAGTGCATGTCCCTGACGAGGTCCGAGTATAGCAAGTTGGGTCTCGAGCTTGTCTCTCTTGAAGACAATCGTTCTCGCACACCCAATAAACCCTCAATGGCGGAAGAAAAGAAAAATGACGGAGCATACGATTCTATCAATCTGTTGCTTGAGCAAGCTCTCACGCGACAGAGTGACGAAATGATGGAGAATTTTGCCCACATCCTTCAACACCTGCCGATAACAACATGTGCATCTTCATCAAGCGGCCACTTTGGAGGTACCTCACCTTTCAAGGTATAAGTTAATTTTGATATTCCTGTATAAGCTCTCCCTCATGTCAAACATTGGTGGGAAACTTACTGGGAGCAAAGTTCCATAGAGGAGTCTAGAATATACGGGGCCGATCCCACTTGGGATTTTTTTGTGGATGCGGTAAAGGAACAATATTACCCTATTGGAAACTATGAGGACCAATACATGAGATGGACCACACTGCAGCAATAGAGGGGCCAAGAAGTTCTGGAGTTCACCAATACCTTCCATACCTTGTGCACCAAGCTGGGTATCAAAGACTCCGAGCGACATTTGGTTCTAAAATACTGTGGGGCTCTACATAGATACATCTAGACTGAAATGGATTTTCTGGACATCTCATCACTCGGTGCTGCTTTTCGACATGCTGTTAAAATCGAGCAGAAAGTTAAGCACCAGAACAAACAGGAGTTCATGTCTACAAATCCGCAACAACCGAAGTATGACAAATATGACCCTAACAAACAGTCTCCCGAAAACCAGTCCAAGACATAGGAAAAGAAGGGTCACGGGAATACAAAGAAGGACACCGAAAAATGGTGCGAGTTCCACAAAATCCCCCAACACAACACCGATGAATGTCGCTCAAAACAGTCATTGGTGGCCGAGATCAAAGAGAAAGAGACAAACCCTGATTTTGAATCTAATTCTAAAAACAATGGTAAAGGACAGATCATTGACGCGGACCCCACTGCTATTGTCGTGACCGCAACAATTCAATCAGAGGAACCAACAGATCCTGAAGAGGGGGAGTGCCTTTTCCATTCACAGATGTGGGTGAAGGGGACCCCACTACATTTTATTGTTGATAGTGGAAGCCAGAAGAATCTCATCTCAGCAGAGGTCGTCAAACAGTTGGGATTGTCAACAACACCACACCCGCAACCATACAACATCGGGTGGCTTTGCCAAGGAAGAGATCTTCGTGTTAGCCAACAATGTCGATTGTCATACGACATCCAACCCTTCAAAGATGAGGTATTATGTGATGTTGTCCCACTAGATGTCTGTGATGTTCTCTTGAGCCAACCATATATGCAGAAGCATCATGCTGTTTATGAGTCTCGACCCCACAGTGTCATTGTTTCTCTAGGGGGTCATCTCTACAAAATACTAGAGGTAGTCCCAACAACTGTTTCACCTAAAAAGTGCCGCAAGGTAGTATCTCATACTACAAAATTTAGCTTTGTCACAATCTGTTCAAGAGGAGAACAGAAGGACACTGCAACCACTACAGCCTCACCCCAAGTACCATCTATCAAACAGAAGCAAGTCAACAAGGTTGCAGCAAAGTGAAAATATTCCTTCTTCACATCATCCTCTCATGTAGCCCGACTTGTTGAACACCCTCAACCTCAATAGGTTCGTGACAAACTTCCACAAACTGAGCAGCGCAACGTCTCCAGCAAGGTAAGTAGCTCACCAAGATGCAGATTCAACAAACACTTTTCCCTCTCCCCCGATAACTCAATGAAATGGAGACCATTGCTTCCTAAGGAGGGAGGATTGATCTAGGTGGATATCAGTGGCCACCCACCTTTTTCGACTGGCTCAAAATAGTTTTCTGGCAATTTTGGCAATTTACTATTTTTAGCAGTTTTTAACTTTCGGGGCCATTTTGAGGGCCCAAATGAAGTTTTTTGAGATCGAGGTTCTCAATGATAGTAAAAGGCATGATTGGGCCCCCAAAATGAATCTCCTCAATGATACCTTTCCAACGAGCTATCACACGCCTGAAACGGAGATTGTATGCAAAAGTTACGACCCCGAGTAATTGATGTACTCACTTACCCAAACGGGGCCCACATGAATTTTGGCGCTTCATCTCCTAGGGTTAGGATTTTGGATGTCTAGGGTTTTTGGAATTCCTATTTATTGTAAAAATTCCTTCAGAGCCTCATTGTAACCATCTTCTTGCGAATGGGAGTAGTCGTCACATCTCTTCTCAGAGATAAGCTGCCACCATTCTAGCGAGTCTTTCACTCTGTATTTTTACAAACTCTGTACATTTCTTTCATTAATAGAAATCATGTATTACTTTATATCTGTGTTTATGGTTGCATATCTAATACATTTATGTTATCTTATTGAATATATGCGATATCTCTGTGCATTTCTTTATTATATCTCCGCTCGCATTTCGTGCCGAAAATAATCCGGATAAATCAAAGAGGAGATTTTTTGATCCCACAACCAAAGATATGTTCATTTACATTTGTTTTCAAGCCCATAATAAGCTGTCGACCTCCATTTGTCATTTTCTCAATGCTATAACTTCAATTTATCTTGTGATGGATATCGATTCCAAGATATTTGTATAAAGACACTTCCTCTAAGCTATTGTTGTCATATACAAAAGTATCATAGGTGATATTTTTGGATTTAATTATCATAACCTTCATTTACGAGTGTTTACAATCATACTCATACTAGAGCGGAAGTACTTGAGGATTATTAGTTTCCAACTGAGGCCATAAGAGTTCCTTGCCATAAGAACAATATCATTGGCATAAAGAAGAAGGATGATGACTATACCAGCGAGAGTCAGGCTAGTATAACCAACATATTCCAAACAATATTCTAACTTATCAATGTATATGGCAAATAGGGTAAGGGACAAGGGACAATCTATAATGTCCCCATTATTGATAGACGAAAATATTATTTTTGTTGTCCAAATTAGTGTTTCTCTTTGCATTACCTATGCTTTTAATGCCATAACTGGTTTACAAATTTCTACAAATAGTTTTCAAGGGTTCTAACAATGGACATTCCATCAAACATATTGCAAGCATCCAATATACTCATGAAATATAAGAGACATGGTGGGAATCTTTATTGTGGGTGGAATGAAAACCACAACAACACAAATCTCCATTGGTTGCAAAGCAGCTGCAATACAAGACTACAAGCACACAATAAGCAACCAAAACCTGGAAGTGATGCCACGTCTCCTCTAGTAGATGGTCTAGAAGTAACTCGGCCTTAGTTGCAGAATTCAGCCTCAACTGTAGAATTCAGCCTCAGGTATAGAAATGAGGCCTCAACTACAAAAATGACTTTGAATACATAAATGGATTCAACTACATAAACGACCTCAGCTACATAAACAACTTTAGCTATTGAAATGGCATCAACTGTAAAAATGAACTCAACTGCAGAAACGGCCTTAGCTGCAGAAACGACTTCAGCTACATAAACGACTTCAACTACATAAATGACTTCAACTACAAAAATGACTTTGGCTACATAAACAACTTCAGCTGTAGAAACGACTTCAACTACAAAAATTTGAATGAATCTCAAATGAAGACCCTGGATGGATCCTCCTCCTTGTTTAAGATCCAATGGAAATCCTGGGTGAATTCCGCTCTTGTCTAGCTAGGGTGGATATTGCACCACTGAAATGAAACCAATAGTGGAAGGGTTTTTCTAAACCCTAACGGAACAATGGCTCCAAGGGCACTTCCAAAATGAGAGATCAAATCATAATGCCAAAGTGAGGCTCTACCCCTCCTTTTATCCTTTCTCCATGACTTCTAGAACTTTCCCCTTTTTGACCAAATCAAATGTAACTTTTAGAATTTTCCCCTTTTGACTAAATCAAATATATAACCCTTATTTTCCATCCAATTTTCACTTTAATATTAAAAGTCACTTTAATAAAGGTTGTTGGCACAGGGGCAGACCCAGGGTTCAATGCTCAAGAACGCACCAACAAAGCCCTAACTACCGACCCTTTCAGCAACACCTATGAAGAAGATAAAGTCTCACTGGAGGTAGAGGCAGGGGTGGTTGCAAGACATAGGTGTTTGCAACCTTAGCTGGGACACAGTTTTTGACTATATCATTTACAAAGCACTTAGCATCGATCATTCATCAATATTCAACCCTTGTTATACTTCGTAGATAGCACAGAGCTTCGCGGTGTACACTCAGATCTACAATATTTCAACACATAACCATAGTAACCTAGGTTAGATCTAGAAGATCAACACTAAGCATCCTCATACACATCAGATCTAACAATCATATATATCTAAGAAGCACATATCATAAGTGGATATATCAAAGCACATAGCATAAGCAAAGATAAACACATTGAATCAAAGCACAGAGCATAACACACATATTTATGTGGTTCACCCCCACCCTAGGGCTACATCCACAAGATCTCATTCTTTATTATCATCTTCAATATGTTACAAGCACAAAGCCTCCAAAACCCTTCTTCACATAAGACAAAAGATCTGCGCAGCTCGCTAGATCCTTCTTCCTTGCATTACAACACTTAGCTTTCTATAGCAACCTCACAGTCACTTGCACTTATCCTTGCAAGCCTTACAGAGTTCACACAGAGCACTTATTCAACATCACATAGATGCACTATCAATTGCACTAAGAAATCACATCTACTACTTCTTACATTGTTTATCCTTCTTTTTATACATTACAAAATTGGGCCTAAGCGTGGGTAAACCCACGGGCCGACATCCCTTTCCCATTACCTATTCCCCAAAACCCAAAAAGGACCCAAAAGGGGGCCTAGCTTCCACAATTTTTTCTTCACTTTGCGCTTTGTCTTCGACAGGATGTCGAAGTCCCAAAAATGGTCAATTATGACCAAGTGTTCCTCAAAACTTGGTCAAGGGACAACAAGCCCCCAACACTCACCTGTGACTCGTCCCGAGTCACTCCGGTCTGATTAATTCCGCCTTGAATGCCTCAAGCTGCTTCGACCTGCTGCAGTGCGACAACCTCTTGCTTAGTGAACTCCTGGATCACTGCATCGTTTACTGGCCCTTCCAAGCGTTGTTCCACAGTGATGACAACATGTTCAAGCTCGGATCCCTGGTTTTCAACTTCAGTGAACAGTTGGCATGCCTTTTCTTGGATTGGTTGAAGTCGTTGGGAGACTTCCATCACTTTACTTTGCAACATGTGTCCCTGTTGTCGGGCGGTGCATTATTCTGGAAATCTCTTCATTCTTTCGACTAGGGTCAAGGCCTTCAGTTGCAGCTGTAGCGTATCTGCTTGCTTCTTTACTTCTTGGAGTTGTGCCTCCAATGCTTGCAACTTTGGATTCTTTGTGAGGTTCTCATACGTCTGGGTGCTTCTAGCGCTCAACTGCTTGCATTCCAAGGCAAGGGTTTTTAATCAACCAACTGCACTGTGGGAAGTTACCTCCTGAGATCTCTTATTTCTTGAGGAGTCTCAGGCACGGTGCGAAGTTCCAGATCTGTGATGCGCTGCTGAAGTTGTTGGATTACTTCTTCAAGTTGTGCCACCTGCTGTGGGACACATTCTTCAATATTCACTTCTATGACCGTCACAGAGCGAAGGGATTTGTGAACCCTTTCCTGTACTTCAAGTTGCTCTGCTAGCAACTGGTCTTTACTCTGCTGTAACTGTGCTTTTTCCTCATCCCACTTCGCTTGTAGGGAAATATTTTCTTGTTCTGCCTTACTTTTTTGTTGTACAAGTGTGATCTGTACTTGTGTCAAAGCCTGGGTGGCTTGCGCTGTGTCTTCTTGAGATCGTCGAAGGTGAGCTTCGACTTTATCGATAATCTGGTGTAATTGGGTGGGCTCATCGCCTGTTCCTGCTGTTCCGATTGTCAAGGGCATAGTATAAACTACTCATTCAGACTAGAGTGCCTGCTACACTTCTTGAAGTTCACCCTTGATTCGGTTGAATACCTCCTCCTGCTTTGCTTCTTTCTTTTCTGCGATCTCTAGTGAAGCATCATTCAGCACAACGACTAAGAAGTCGAAGTCATCCGGTGTGAGGGTAGTCTTAAATGTAGTCTGGGTGGCCTTAGTTTTCTTTTAGGATGAGGGCTTTGGTGGGGTAATCTTCCTTTTCTTAGAAGGGTCCTCCTCCTCTCTAGGTGGAGTAACCTCGCCTTTGTTTTGATCAACTTTTGTGCCACCTAGTTCTTCACCATCACCTCTCTACGTAGGTGAGATCAAGGTAGTCTTCGTGGATGTGCTATGGACATCTTGAACTTCATCATCCTTCTTAGTCTTTCTTGGTCCAGGTGTATCCGGCATAGCTTCAGGGCTATCCACGTCGGAAATTTCTGCGGGGTCCACTGCAACAAGGAGGTCCGCCGACCATTCCTTGGTAATCTACTCCAAGTCTTCTTCTCTCAAATTGTAGTACGACTGGAGATGCTGTTTGTGCTCGTCAACGTGCGCTGTGATATAGGTGAAGTGGCGGTCCACGCTGAATTTTATCAAAGTTCTAAACCTATGAAGTGTGTTTGGGGTGAGGCATGGTGTAGACTGGATTGCATTCTTCAATTGGTTGTAATAGGTGCAGAAGACGACATTAGACTGCCACTGCTTGTTCATGTCGTTGGAGTACCACAACATACAGAACCTCACGACCAATGGTTTGAAGGGTTCGATCTCCAGAAAAGTGGCACCTTCTGGTATCTCCCAGGCGATGAAAGCGATTAGTATGAGCAACCAACTAAAGTGGAACTCATACCATTGGTCTTGCGCTTCTCTGCAATCAAGCTCTAGTTGGTTTACAAGGTACTGCGCCCAGTTCATCTGTAGTCCCTCGACGCACTTCCCTGCGAGGTCAACTATGAATCTAGTCACTTATGTTGGTCTGTTCTTGTGAACTATCTTGCCTGCGATCAACTGAAAGGCAAGGCAGACTGCACCACTCTAGATAGAGGCTACCTTGTAGCCTCGTGTGTCTTTCTCGACATCGCCATAAGTTTCTTTTATATTCTGTGCTAGTGCTTGGTCTGAGGTCTTTCCAGGGTAAAAATCCTTTGGATCAGGGCCCTGCGTACTAAGTCATGTGATCCGATTGATCAAGGTTGGATCCACAATGATGCGACGGTCCAACCATAAGTATCCTCCATGGTAGCAAGACAACAACAAATTGATGCATGCATTGACTTCCTGGTGTCTGTCGAAGTGCGGGATCTTGATTACATTAAGCAGTGTGGACTGCATGAGGTTCTGGGTCCATGAATGCGAGACAATCTTAGAATTCTTTCCTTTGGTCCTGGTTAAGTACTTATGCAGGGCTAACACGCTGTAAACTTTATGATCTCCAAGGTTAAAATCACTAAATTTCAGTGCTGCGAGCTTATCCTGGTCAACACGAACTGCACACACCCCTTTCGGAAGGTACACGGTGATCAAAGTGTACTCGAAGTCTCGAGGTACACTGTCACGGTTGATGGCACTGCTTAGAGGTGGTAAGTAAGTAGGTAGAATGCATGGGATAAGCTTGGCATTTGCGATGTCATCCCTGTGCTTGGTCCATTTCTCATCGGTCGACCAGGATGGAGCGACGCGAGTAGTGGAAGGGGAGGCTTGGAGTCCTCTTGTTGACGATGCTTGGACTCCTGTAGATAATCCTTGCTCTGACATGAATCTCTCAGTCATTAAGTCAATCAAGACTTCTTCAACTACTTTCTCAACAAAGCTGAGCTCGTCCAACATACAAGCTCGGGTCAACTAGCTCGGGTGTGAAAATGAATTCAGGGACTACAACGAACAATATGGGAACAAGGCAATGATCGCAGGATGAAGTAATCTCATATTTCAGGCTCAAATTCTCACTTAGCGAAAAGTATTCTCGGTGCGTGGTGCGATGGACTAAGTAGGGAAAATTAGCAACGATTTTCTTGCAATGGGTATGAGGCTGCATTAACTTATGTTCTATCCGTTATGGCACGGTCTAATTGTCTAATAGCGAGCCATAAATGATTTTTGACCCATTCGAAGCGGAAATCGAACGGTTATATTGACTTCCAACGTCTATATTACTTCACCTCGACGGAGTGGCATATGTCGCTGTTCTGATATCCCAACGAAGCTCCAATTCTGCAAAGTATCTTGCTGCGAGGTACCCTCTGCGATCTTCTATAATTTTTCAATCTTAGCCTTTTTCTTACTTAGCTTTCTAGCCTTCTTTCCAGTGAGCTTCGTCTTGGTGATTCTCTTCCCATTTTGATTCTTATTTTCCTTGGACATAGTCACTTTGTGCTGGTGAGATTCTCTCCTAGGGTTTAGGTATATCACTTCTTCTTTGTCTGGGGTAGAAATTTCAGCCTTTTGTGTAGCTTTGGCCTCGATGTCTGGGCTTCTAGTGTCAGATGGATTCGAGCGGTTCTCCTGTTCTTCTATCATCTGTGCGATCCTTTTAGTCATGAAATATTTTAACTCTTGTCTCTGCTGTTCTAAAACCTCTTCTTCTTCCTTCTTTCTGTCTTGATCTCTTTTAATCCAAGGTTTTTCGAGTAGCATAGTAAATGGGGCGCTGTCCTCAATGAATTTGGTAATCTCAAAATCTTCTTCTGTTGAATTTCCATCGACTGCCATAGGTATCTGAGCGAGTTTTCCACATAACATCATCCGTTTTCTTCTGAATAGTCCTATTCCTCCCAGTGAAGGAATCGTGGCAGGATTCCCTATAGCATCCCAAGTTCTTTCTGGCATAATATTCACTTGTGTTTCTTCATCAAGAATATAGTCAATGTCGAAGTCCCCTATTCTTGCTTCAACTTGCTCCTTTTCTTTGAAGATCTCTGGTAATCGGACATATTTATGTTCCTTCAGGGTGTCTTTCATCTGTATTAATACTTTCTCTGATTCTTGCTAGGTTTCTTCCTTTTCTAGATCTGCCTTTTGGTCTTCTTGATTCAGATTTATCCTTTCAAGCTTAGTGATCATTCTAGGGCAATCCAATACCTCATGGTTCATAGCTTTGCAACTGAGACAACTAGGACTTCTACTAGGGCATTCCTTAGCTAGATGGCTTGGTTTTCTACAACTGTAACATAAGATTAATCCTTGCTTTCTTTTAAATGATCCCCAACCTCTTCCGTACTGCGCACTAGAATCATGATAGCTAACCTGCAAAATATTCTTTTTAGGATCCTGCATCCATTTGTTAGTCCAAACATTCTTTCTATGCATAGGTATAACATATCTATCATTATACTTATCAGATCTATTCATATCAAAATTTATTTCATCTATTAATGCCCTAGTTTTTAAGCTAGTACATAATCTATCAAACATACCTAGATCCATGCTTTAGAAACAAAAAATTTCACTTATCTTACTTCTACAGAGCACAAAGCTTCCATATCTAAGAACTTTTAACTATTCTTACCTTTATTAGAGCACAGGGCTTATAGATCTTACCTCTTTTCTACAGATCTTACCTCTTTCTTTCAGAAATTTCCACTTTTACTTCTCTTAGAGCACAGAGCGTTCAGATCTCGCTTATTTTCTTCAGATCTGACCTTATTCCTGGCACAAATATTCACAGGACGAGTAAAAAGCTGCGCACTAGGGCAATAGATCTACGCACAGAGATTTCTTTTGCACAAAGTTTCTTCTTCCTCAGTTCCCAACAATCACAGTTCAGGTCTCGGCAACTGAACCATTTGTTGGCACAGGGGTAGACCCAGGGTTCAATGCTCAAGAGTGCACCAACAAAGCCCTAACTACCGGCCCTTTCGACAACACCTGCGAAGAAGATGAAGTCTCACCCGAGGTAGAGGTAGGGGTGGTTGCAAGACTCGGGTGTCTGCAACCTTAGCTGGGACACATATATGTGACTATATCATTTACAGAGCACTTGACATCGATCATTCATCAATATTCAACCCTTGTTATACTTCGTAGACAACATAGAGCTTCACGGTGTACACTCAGATCTACAATATTTCAACACTTAACCATAGTAACCCAGGTCAGACCCAGAATATCAACACTAAACATCCTCATACACATCAGATCTAAAAATCATATATATCTAAGAAGCACAAAGCATAAGTGGATATACCAAAGCACATAGAATAAGCAAAGATAAACACATTGCATCAAAGAATAGAGCATAACACACAGATTTACGTGGTTCACCCCCACCCTGGGGCTACGTCCACAAGATCTTCTTCTTTATTATCATCTTCAATCTGTTACAAGCACAAAGCCTCCAAAACCCTTCTTCGCATAGGACAGAAGATTTGCGCAACTCGCTAGATCCTTCTTCCTTGCATTACAACACTTAGCTTTGTATAGAAACCTCACAGTCACTTGCACTTAGCCTTGCAAGCCTTACACAGTTCGCACAGAGCACTTATTCAACATCACATAGATGCACTATCAATTGCACTAAGCAATCACATATACTACTTCTTACATTGCCCATCCTTCTATTTATACATTACAAAAGTAGGCTTAAGCATGGGTAAACCCACGGGCCGACATCCCTTTCCCATTACATATTCCCAAAAACCTAAAAAGGACCCAAAAGGGGGCCTAGCTTCCGCAATTTCTGCTTCACTTTGAGCTTTGTCTTCGACAGGCTGTCGAAGTCCCAAAAATGGTCAATTATGACCAAGTGTTCCTCAAAACTTGGTCAAGGGATAACAAAGGTTAAGTAACTTATTGAAATAAAGTTATTTTACTTCCCCAATGTCAATTTAAAAACATATCATCTCCTAGCTAAGTGACATTGAATGACCCCCTTTTTACTCCTTTTTCTCCACTGACAAGCCACATAAGTCCCTTCTACTACCAAACAGGGGAACCCAAAAATGGGGACATGACAAATCCTCCCTTCCAAAATATTGCTTGTCCTCAAGCAATGCCATCATGACCTAACACTCCATCGACTGATCCAGACTGAAACTGAAAATGACACTAGGATCCCAAGCCACCTTGTAAGATGTGAAGCATCCTCTACTCATGGCGTGGTTCGATAATGTACTGACATAAGTGGTCACTTGAAATCCACCCATAAGTAAGTCTCCTTGGTGTTGCAAAAACTTGATCAACTCATCAATGAACTGATTTGCTAGGGAACCAATCTCATGAAGGCAAAAATTGGCTCTCGCCTCTGTGTCCACTACCGCACTGTTTCCTACTGAAATCTCAAGGTCGCAAGATACCCTCGAAAATGTCTCATCACGTTGTCGTTGCGCCACTCTGATCATAAATATTTGATCCTCCTGCCCAAACTGCATCCTCCACACCTGCATCCACAAGCTGTAATGCCTCAAAGAGTCGTCCCCACTATCGAGGATCATACCCAACCGATATAACTCGGTGAAGTCAACTAAACCAACTCTAAAATAATACATCATAGATAAGTCTATGTGGTCATCAACTAATAAGTCATCCACTACACGTAGTATCCAAGTATCATAGGGAAATACCCTAATAATCCAACACCCCCAGTCTACTGCAATCATCCAAGCAACGTCTGAACAATATCCCAACATATCATCCACAAACTCCCTCCATGCGAACACAAGAACCCCATAGACAGTAAAGTTTCCAGGATCCCACACTAGCCTGTATGACATGAAGCACCCTCTACTCCTAGAAATGGTTTGTAAGGTGCAAATACCAGAATCCAACAGACTGCTCTTGATAAGCTAGGAAATCATAAGCTGCATAAATTCAACCAACTCCTCGGAAGACCATTGATCCAAGAAACCACTCCTAATCCTCTCAAAAGTAAACTCTGGAAAGTCAAAGTTAGTGCTCACATATCTAATAGTAGCTAAAATATAAAACCATGTAATCCCAGGGTCCCAAACGAATCCCGAAAAGGTACCACCATGATGGTGTTGCACCAATCTGATCATCACCGTCAGACCAATGATCCTACTTTGCATCCTCCTCTCCTGCAACACCAAGATGATCTCCCTAAAGGGACTGAGACCACCATCATGAATCCTCCCCTGTGAAGGTGTCTTAGTGAAGTCTAAGTATAAAAATCCATGGCTGGCCTCGAGCCTGTCCTGCAAGATAGAGTAAGTCTTGGCCTCCCCTCTACCAACATCTCCTCTATCGACATCCCAAAAATAAAGCAAACCACTCATTGTCATGTCTATGTCAATCATCATCATTTGAATCAAACTATCACTCAAATGAATTATTGGATCCCACTGCCGAATTGGAAGTTCACTGCTCCCAATACCTGTTAGATGATGCTATGCCATACCGGTAACCATCGGAGTCGAAATGACCCATGTCCATGGTAGTCCATCATCTGGTAGAAACCAAGTACTCAGAATCAACTATGTGCCTGCTAAGTCGTTCGACCCTTGCCAAGATGCACCATAAATTATGCTATCTCGATCACCCTCAATGTACTCAAGTGATCTGTGGGGTATAACCACCTCTCTAGTAAGTAGCCCCGTCACCTGCGGTGCCTCATACTCATACAAGTACCCATAATTCCCCATCGAAGGTGGATCACACATAGCCCTCATAATCTCCCTAAGTGTAGACTCATGGACTACAAGTGTGCGACCTCTACAATGGATAATGCCATCCACCATTCTATTAGCTATATTATTTGTGAACTGACCTAATACAATCTGGATCTCGTCCTGTGCCCTGAACAAATGAAGGAACTCTAATATGGCTATAATCCTACCTGCCTCACTCATCTGACTCAGGTGAACTCTCCATATACTGCTGGCATCAGAAGATAACACTAGATGCCACTACCATTGCCTGCAAGACTAGAAAATGTCAGGTGCATTAGTCAACCCCAATGGTATGAACAAGGACTCAAGGTAACATCTGAGAGCGATCCTGTGGGTATCCTTCTCTTTATCCATGCTATGCTGATATCCTGATCGAAGATCAATCTTCGAGGAATATTCCTCTCCATGAAGCTCGTCCATCCGCTCATCAATCCTGGGTGAACCAAACTCAATGATATGTTTGAAGTCCCTATCTGGAGGTCTCCTTGGGGAAAACGTCCCCAAATCCCACTGTACACCACCGCACATTGTTGTCTACTGCTATATACTACGACATACCAACGTATCATAATGTACCACCCTGTCTCTTATATGTGCCACTGTATCAATCACTCCACTAATATCAACTCAACTTGGATCCCACAGTGATGTATCCACATACGTCCTATACTCACTCCCCCAATAAATTGGTGCATATACTTCCTTGCAAGATGGTCCATAAGGAATTTTCTCAACTACCGTCTCTGTATCCAAGACTTGATCCAAAAGAAATGACTCATGATCCATGCAATGCAAAATAGGTGCACGGTCAAAAACCTCTATGTCAAAACTCTCCTCATACACCTGCAACTCCGAATGCTCCTCGTGTGGAAATGCCACAAGAGGCTCCTCCCTCAGATCATGAATGCAAATCCTGCCCTCTTGTGTCACTGCTGCCAAGTATTATGGAGTCTCTATTGATGTCAACGATGAAGAGTGTGTCAAACTAAGATGGAAACAAAGCCCCTTAATCTCCCTTTCCTTGTCCTCAGTGAACTTAAGAGCAAAGTCCCTATTCGTGAACTACTACAAATAATCAGACTTCATCTGCTCTAGTGCCTCTTTGATGATGCAAAATTGGGTACTAGTGACCCCATCTATGATTCCCTTTTTCCTCTCCTCCATGTGGGTTTTCCACATAACGTCTTCAATAAACTTATGAGCACCATTTGTCCTCGTCAACACCTGCACAACTTGCTCCTATGTGACTAATAATCGATCCTCCAATTCACACAATGTTATTTCCTCAACATGGCATGGGCTGTCACACAAGGGATCAACCGACTCACTATATGATGACATGTAATGTCCGCTATCCTCCTCATACAAGTTTTCTAATATGTTCCTGACCACCAATTCAACCCCTTCATTATCCTCTATGCATAACTCTGGTACAATCATGTCTGCATCATCATACATGTCATAAATAGGATAAGGTACTGAATTCTCACTCAAACCATCATGCTCATCTGCATCATACACATGGAGCGGTATTTAATCCTTAACATCGACTGATTGGAACATGTTCTCATAGTCATCATAAGTAGGACAAAATATCGTAGCCTCATCTTCTCCATAGAGCAGACTAGTGCCATCTGTCTCATCGGTCAATTCTGATGATGTATCATAGTATGTTGTTTGGTCTTCCTCTATGCACACATCCTTTTCATGGCTAGATGCATGTTCCTCCACCTATCCTTCATGCTCATACTTTTTCATCCCCTAGCTCGTGCCATTAAAATAATCCTCATCCAAATACTTGGGCCGACTTCCGTACCAGAGAGTGTAAAAGTTTTTAAAAGGCAATTCTGCATGAATCTTTTCCCTCAATTTTAGATACTCGTGGTAGTGTTAAGGTATGTTTTAAACCACTTCTAGCTTCCTTAGGATTTCAAACACAGGCTCTAGATCTTCCTCCATCTTGCTTGACTACTTGATTGTAAACCTACTCCCATCCTTTCTTACACCTACATAATCAGATTTCCTTCCCACATATTTTTTCTTCACCTTTTCCTTAGTTTGATAGCCAATATTTTTTTTCCCCATAGGCTGGGAGAATCACAAGCTCTGATACCATTGTAATGTCCCCATTATCAATATATGGGAATATTATGTTTGCTGTCCAAATTGTTGTTTCTCTTTGTGTTATTTTATCAAACAATTTGCATTGCCTATGCTTTTAATGCCATAATTGGTTTACAACTTTCTACAAATAGTTTTCAAGGGTTCTAACAATGAACATTCCATCAAACATATTGCATACATCCAAAATACTCATGCAATAGAAGAGACGTGGTGGGCATATTTATTATGGGTGCAATCAAAAGCACAACAATACAAATCTCTATTGGTTGCAATAGCAATTGCAATACATCACTAGAAGAACACAATAAGAAACCCCAAAATTGGAAGTGATGCCATGTCTTCTCTAGTAGATGGTCTAGAAGTAACTCGACCTTAACTGTAGAATTTGGCCTCAACTACAAAAATAGATTGGGATATAGAAATGGATTCAACTACAGAAATGGCCTTAACTGCAAAAACGACCTCATCTATAGAAATAACCTCAGCTACATAAACGACTTCAGCTACAGAAACAACTTCAACTACATAAATGACTTCGGCTATAAAAACAGATTTAGCTGCAGGAACACATTCAACTACAAAAATTCGAATGAAGCTCAAATGAATACCCTGGATGGATCCTCCTCCTTGTCTAAGCTCCAATGTAAATCCTAGGTGGATTCCCCTTTTGTCTAGCTAGGGTGGATATTGCACCACCAAAATGAAGCCAATAGTGAAATGTTTTTGCTAAACCCTAACAAAACAATGGCTCTAAGAGCACTTCCAAAATGAGAGATCAAATCATAATTCCAAAGTCAGGCTCTACCCCTCCTTTTATCCTTTCTCCACGACTTCTAGAAATTTCCCCTTTTTTACCAAATCAAATGTAACTTCTAGAATTTCCCCCTTTTGACTATATCAAATATAAACCTTATCTTCCCTCCAATTTTCACTTTAATATTAAAATTCACTTTAATAATGGTTAAGTAACTTATTAATCTAAATTCACTTTACTTCCCCAATGTCACTTTAAAAACATATCATCTCATAGATAAGTGACATTAAATGACCCCCTTTTTACTCATTTTTCTCTATTGACAAGCCATGGAAGTCCCTTCTACTACCAAACAGGGAACCCAAAAATGGGGACAAGACACAAGCTTGCTTGACTCCTATATTACAACTAATTTCTTTCAACCAACCCTTAGTATTCCTCAACTTGGTAATAACACTCTCATATAACATTATTGCAACAACTCCCAACTCAGAAGGAACTTTTAACTCTTCTAACCTATTCCAACACAATGTCAAAATATTTTATAAAATCAACGAAACAACACATGATATTGGTTTTATTATTTTGACACTCCTTCACAATGATATTGGGTGTAACAAGATGGTCCACAGTTTAATGATAACCTCTAAAGTTGGCTTGGCCTTTAGCTCTTTTTCCATGGCTTTCAAGCTCTATGCCAATCTTCTTTTCCAAAATACTTTCATATAGCTTGACTAAGATGGGGATAATCATATTGGTCTTATAATTAGAGGGATTTTTTTATCCCCACTTTTAAAGACAATAACAATGAGGATTTGAGTCCAAGGTTTAGGGAAGCCTTGCTTGACTGCTAAATTGAAGAGTTTGTGTATGTGAGGGGTTAGGATAAGCCCTCCAATTTTTAAGATTTCGGCTTGGTAGCCTTCGATGTCCTTAGCTTTCCCTTTTGCGAGTCACTTAACCCCAAAATTTATGTCTTCTATAGAAAACACTTCATCCTCTATAGAAATGTTTGGAATGTTGTCCATGATAATAAGGGATTCGTAAAGATTTTTGAGGTAGGAGTTCCAGTCCTTCAAGGGTATCATATTATTTTCTTTAGTTTTACGAGTCATAATTTGCCTTTGGAATCTCTTAGGATCTAGCTTAGATAGGTGCAAAAAATTCTCCTGCTTTCTATTTATGTAATGCATTTTCCCCCTTTTAATTAGGGCTTTGCATCTATTTATCTTATAGGAATTTAAGGACTCATTAGAGACATCACTAATGGATTTTCTAGCAATTTTACACTCGTTGTCATACCAAGGGGTGGTTTTTTTATATTTCTTTTTACATAATACCTCGATAGAGAATTTGTTAATGGAAGTAGAGAGGATTGTCGTAAAATTATGATATAGGTCTTCAATATTGTTCTTATATGATAGGATATTTAATTCACTATTTAACTGCTTTAAGAAAATATCAAATTTATTTTTGTCAAAAAGAAAGTGCCTTTGGTTACCAAAGTTTTCTTCACTAGAGATTTTGTGGATGACAAATTTTAGATTTAGGGCTAAAGGTATGTGATCAGAGTCATCTTGTGGTCATTTAAAAGGTCAAAATTTACTATTTGGTTGTATACCGGGGTATCTGAAATCACATGAACCACAACACTATTTCCCAACCCATGGACACAAGTCATCCAGTTAGAATTTGGAAACTTCATTAGACCATTGCAAATTATTAGATCTTGAGAATTGTAGAGCTTGATTAGCTCAATACCAAATATATTCTCGATCAAGTCTTCAAAGTTTCTTTTGTATCAGTTAGCAAAAGCAAGATGCTCATCTAGCCATAGAGGATTAGGGTTGGAATCATTGCTTAGTACAATAGCTTGATTAGTTGTAGTTCTAGCATTAAA
>ML833555.1:51321-65707 GCA_009831015.1 Picea engelmannii
TTCTTCTCTACATTTTTCTAATGATTCTATATGTTCATACCAATTATCTAGGATTATTTTGCTAGGTCTCCCCTTGAGATATTTTAGTGTCTGCAGCGAATTGCTCATATTGGAAAGCACAAGAAATAAATAAGAGGAAAAACGAACTTGTGCATTTGATTTGCTGTAGAATTTGAATGGTAGCGAAAAAAACTCATAATCTCACCATAGTCAGCTTTAGCTATACATAGACTATGGACTAGTACTCAGAACACATGCCAAGATTCTTTCAGATCCAAGTAGAGTTCTTACCACTGAGTTCTTTCACAATGTAGAGTTCTTACTGTTGATATCCTTCACACCACAAAGTCCTTATTATTCTAAGGCTTCGAACCCATGCTTCTTATTATTCTAGGGTTCACTACCGAGATTCTTTCATATCCACGTAGAGTTCTAACCACTCAGAGATTACAAAGTTCTTACTACATAGAGTTCTATGGTTTCAGACCTGTGCTTCTTATAATTCTAGGTTTCTCCATAGACCTATTCAACAATCCAACTGTTGGCATCAGGTTTCGATCCCACACCCAAGGATTTGTTCAATAATGCATTCAATCTGAGACTGTAGAGACCCGTTCAATAATGAGATGGCAAAGATGAGACCCGTTTAATGTAAGATCACAGAGATGAGACATGTTCAATCTAAAACCACAAATACACATATATAGTTATTTAACATTAACTTAGTTTTTTTTTACTGTAACACAATTTAAACTAAAAATTTGGGTGTAACAAGACTTGATATCCTTTTTTTACCAATAGTTTTTTTCACATAACTTTGATTATATATATATATATATATATATATATATATATATATATTAATTTACATGTCATCTATTTTTGTGTAGGATTTCTTTTTATAATAATTTCATAACGAGTGACTACAAATATTTATCAATTTATTATTATATTTATTTTTAATTTGCTCATCTATTTTAATATTTTAATATTAGAGTTTTTTGTTATAATAACTTTATAATAAGTAATTAATAATATTAATTTTTTTTTATTTTACTATCATATATATTGTTATTAGTCCCTGCCCTTCGGGTTGAGGGACTATTAGTAATCAATTTTCAGTTTTGCTATTAAACTGACACAAAAACCAATGAATTCTCATTGTTTTAACCAAAGTTTTTGAAAAATCATACAATTTAGGTTGTACTTTAACCTATGTTTTGAGTTAGAACTTTTATTTGGCCTCTTCCTAAGGCACATGGAGAAGATATCTTAGTTTATCTTGGTTGAACTCATACATTTACGAACTGATTTTTTCCAAACAAAGTAATGCTAGAAATGAGTCTAGCATTACTTCTTAACATTAAATGTTTTCTCCAATGCATAGTCCATAACCCATAGCGCATTTTCTATTGAGATGATCTGACACTGCCACCTACACCACCATGCAAACCTACCTACACGAGCCTACAAATGTGTCACCTATACCACCATGCAAACCTACCTACATGAGCCTACAAACATGTTTCTAGTCCTTCACAATCTCATACCTCTTCTTTACCTGCTCAATCACATACTTATTCTTTACTTTCCCATCCATACACACACAACACACACAACGTCTTCTGCAATTTCCCCATGAACTATTTGCAAAAACTCACTGAAATTGGTAACCGACAACCATTCTCTTAATATTTTTGCTTGCACAGATGGATTATAGTCTGTCTCTTGCCATGAAGAGGAGACAAAGGTCTTGGGTTCCAAAATCTAGCCCACCGGATGGTGTTATTTATGCATGCTACCAAAACCATGACATGTGTTGGAGCCGCCATTTGTTCTGTTTTGTCTATCACAATTTTCATTTTGAGACTTGAAATCTAAAGATGGTTTTCTCTTTCCCTCCGAGATTTTGAGAACTCTGCAACCTTGTCACGTGAGCAGCGATGATTTTCTACTCTCGAAACAAGTCCACTTTTCGTAAGAATGTTCTCTCTTTTTGTTTTACTTCGGGATATCACGGGTCAGATACTATAATTCATGAATTCACACGTCCCGAGTCACGAAACGACGACGTCTTTTTAATTTTTCACTCAAAGCAATAACCAGGGTAAATCTTTTAACTCATAATTAGAAGTAGTCGGGTTTCGCGCCTCGGCGTTCGCCAAACCTAAATTTTTATTTTTACAACCCCAAGAGCCGAGAATACGAGGTTTTTTCTGGATAACCCATGTCAAGGATTAAAGGCAAAAAGCTAACCATGGTAAAGGTGGTTCCCGACATTTCGCCACTCGACACTAACTTTTTCAAAAGTTACGGCTTCTAAACCCCGACTCACAAAGTCACGATGTAATTATAACATGATTAATTAATCAATTAATCCGAGATTATATTCCCTTTAATTAAGTCTTAATTATCGCCATCTCGCGGTTTCGCGACTCAGCATACAAATCTCCCAGAATCTTGTCTTCGAAGTTCCGAGTTGCGACATGGCGAATAAAATGATTATAAAATTAATTATGCCCCAAATCGTGATTACCTTTAATTAAACCAAAGTCGGTCCTCGCGATCTCGCGAGTTGGGGATTCAAAGTGTTAAAAGGAAATCCACGATGTAACGAATAGCGAGAAAAGGATTAACGTTGGCAAGATTGGATTAATTAAGCTAAAGCAAGATATCTCCCGCGCCTCGAGGCTTGCACGTTTCCCAAGGAAGCCTTTTCTCTCCATAATCCAACCGACTATTAAACTGCCAGAAATTTATGACATTAATGGAGAAATAGGGTAAATCTACGCATGTAAGATTGGATTTTACGCAATAAATTTATTTCTAATTACGATTTGACAGGCTTATTTTGAAAAGTACCAAGTTTTCAAATATATGTAAGAGTTTCATTTCATTATAATGAACGCATTTTCATAAGCACGCAGAGCTCATCACTTCTGAGTAAACTAATTTATGTATGTATATGCAGTTCTATCGCAAAAGAGCTAAAACACAAGCTTCAGCTATGGCTCCGTGGAAAGCAGGAAAGGCGAAGGTTGAGGTCGTAGGACAAGGCTCAGACAATGTCTCCGAGACTTCGCCTCGAAGTGTCGACTCGGTCCCCAACTAGTCATTTGTTTCAGACATTCTGCAATCAGAATTGGTGGATTATTCAGACGACTCCGACGACAACGAAAAATATGATCTAAACACCAAATACAAGATAGTGGTCCAATCCGGAATGCACAGAGTAGAAGCTAGACCACAGTTTCTCCCATATTATGACATGATCCGATGGGCATTTGATCACGTAGACATACTCACCAGGACTATCATGAACGGGCAGTGAGTCACGGTCGGGACTTTTAGGCCAGAACATATACAAACCATGTATAAGCTCCCGACGACGTCTGACTACACATATGACGCCGAGTTCCTGGAGGAATTCAAGGAGAAGGAGTGCATCCAGTATGATAAAACCATGCCAGGTTTGATAAAGGATTGGGTTTCTCACACCGTGAAGTTTAGGGCTAATGACCACGGTGTCTATTCAATTGACTCGTTGGAGCCACAGTATAAATATGTGGCCATGATGACATGTCGGCTATATGGGAGAGAGGACACATCACATTTTTTCCTTGCATGGGTGCCTCTAATGTTTTGGGTCGCAAAAGGTTGCTCTTTTAATTGGGGAAAGATGCTTTCGGATAGTTTGGCCAACCGGGTCACAGAGTACCGGGAGCAGAAGGAAAATGGGAGGCCGTCCTCATTCTTCATGTCCACATATATTATGGACGCAATATGCTCCATGACACCATTTCCATTGATGAGCTGGGGTTGAAATCCGGCCGAAGACAGACCCATACATGTATATCACGAAAAGCTATGGGAAAACAAAGCAGAAAGTTTCGCATACGAAATTTTTAACTGGGTGATGGTGCCCTTGCATATCACCATTTTTGGTCACCCACCACCTCGTATCTCGGACAACATTGCAACAAATCTGAGTAGCATAGCGGACTAGTACGTGGAGGCAGAGTTCTCGTACTTCAGAGTTTTCGAGGCTTCTGTTCCCCCTCATGTGCTACCATTGTTCATTCCCGACAAGCTGGCTTGTCGCGAGGTCGCCCGCCAGATGGTAATTGGCGGGGTGAGTAAAGAACTCAAAGGGTACTCAAAGAAGGTATGTCTGTCTTTTCCCATTCGGCTGAATTCTTATTCTTTATTAGATTTCGGGCATGCCAAAGCCAAGGCTGCAGCCCTAGAAGACCTAAATTTGGTCTCCATCGAATATAAGAAACATGATCCACAGAGGGTTGTGAGCAACCATTTAGCTAATTGTGGGCTCAAGAGATTTGAGCATGAGAATTCACCCTCGGATGACGTTTTCCGAGGGGCGAGGTATTATGAAGAAGTTCTAGCCTGGATCCAATCCTTGGCACCCGAAGACACAACCGCTGTATTGAGATTCCAGGAACATAGACGATGCTGTCTCCCCGCTGTGTTGCAAGGTGGGAGTCCGGGTGTTTCCGAGACGAAACAGAAGGATGCTGAAGGTTCTAAAGACGCAACTCCTGACCCTGGAAAACACCAGGACAAGGAGGGACAAACGAAGAATCCCGAAGCAGAGGTAAAGACTCCAGACCCGCCAAAGAAACAGAATCCGGAGACCGAGATAAAGACCCCAGAACCACCAAAGAAGCAGAGTCCTATCGATACTCCAGGAAAATCGACAAAACAAATCGGAGAAACCATCAACTCGGTCACACCCTTGCAGTCGACACAGGGAAATATTGGCGAGGGATGGATATTCAATGAAGAACTGAGGCCCATAAGAGGAGAAGAACTCCCTCCGAATGAGTTCTTCTTTGATAAAAAGAGGAAAGCTGTAGTGAAAAGAGAGTTCTGTCAAGAAGGACAGTCTACTGCGAAAAAGTATAAAATCATGACCGATGGAAAAGATAAGAAAAGTGACCAATTCGCCACTGAAATCGCAGGAACGCTAGGAGCGTATGCTTCAGCGAATCAATTCTCAGTCGAGCTTTTGAAGAACCAACTGAAAAGGAAGAATTTCCTAATCAGGACCCTTGAGGCTAGATTGGCCACAGTCGCAGAGAACGCTAAAGGTCAGGCTAGTGTGGAAATAGAATAGGCCAGATTGGCCGACAAAAATGAAATAGAGGCACTCAGAGCTAAGCTCGAGCAAGCACAATTGGTGGTCCGAGATGGTCGAACGAAGGCGAGCCAACAAAAGAGTTTGATTGAACAACTGCAGGTTCAGGTAGAAATCGCCGAGAGCAAAATGATAGACATCGGGATATTTAAGTCCTAAGCGATCGAGATTCAGAGCAGAATCTCTTCAGCACAACAAAATTTGTTTGCCAAGGTGGGAACGATTCGGGAAAACTTTCTGTTGGTCCATCAAGTTTCCGAGAGCTTATTGACCAGAGAAAGAGATGCAGGAGCAGCTCGGGTCGCCTTCCAGGAGGCGGTAATAGCCACGAACAACCGGGTTTCGGCGGGTACTCCCAGGTTCACCATTTCGGAGCAAACCCGAGGAAATATTCTGTTGAAGGATTGGGAGCACAACATCGCCATGGGAAAGGAGCAAGCCCAAAAGGTAACCATTTCCCTAGAAGAAGCTTTTAATTCTATAGATGGCGAGCTGCTGGGCATTGACAGCGGAGGCAATGCCGAAGCGTTGATGCAGATGAATGTGGAACAGATCTCACTTGATCTGAAAGATAAGGAAGAAAGAGATTAGGCTGATATCTCTCAGATGAATATGGTGGATATGGTCCAAGTTGATAGGCGCATGATCAAACCCAGCGCGCAACTAAGTGCCCTCGACATCGTCGACGCACAAATGGAGGACAAGCTGCAGCAGTTGGCCCGAGAATGTTACTTCGTCGAGGCCAACTGTCAAGCAGAACCATCACGGCTCATATCCCAGCTATTGGAAAGATGTATTGCCTGCACTAAGTCCGCGCGACGACAAACACCTGGCATCCAGTGAAGACAGAGTAGGAGAAATGGAGCGATTTCTCTCTCCTCTGTCATAACCGAAATTTTGCAACTATTGAGATTCTACCTGCTTGTAAAAATTGTATAAATATACCCCAGAAAGAAATACACAAGGCTGGACCCTTTTGAGGTTTTGTAAGAGAGTTTTTTACATCAGTATTTAATACAAGCAGATCTGGAGATTCTCAATTCCGTCACTACTGTATTACAAGTTTTCTTTCTTGTTTCTCATTTTTTTCATTTCAATTCATAATCATAATTGATGTGCTTCGTTATACTTTAGTACGACCACTACTATAACGAATGAAGTTGGGTTTTCTTTAATTGTTTATTGTCTTTCCTATGCACCAGCTATCAGCGGTGTAAGACCAATCTGTAGTTTCAGAATTCTACATATATTATTTGTTACATTGGTTATTTTCTTACATATTTTCTTCTCCCGTTTATGCCGTGAGATTTTCCCCTGGTAGGAACCTTACACTGTAAACGGATTAATTTTTTTCTCCCATTTCACACCTTTTATTAAAATATAATACAGTTATGGGAACGAGCCTTAGATTTGCATCCATATTTTAATTCTGCAACCACAAGTTCTCTTTTATAAGACTAAACTGAGACAACACTTAACCTTTCTCAAAGTTTTTCCTACCTGTGCTGTTCCCCCATGACAGTTCCTGTACCAACTCAACCTAACGTTGAACCCAGACTATTGAACCAAACACACATCGCCTTAAACCTCTTCGATACTATCCTTAAAACGACAACTAACCTGGCCAAACTTGAACAATCATGGGCAGCCATTGAACGAGACATAACTATCCAGGAACAGTTCGAAGCCAGACAACGCCAACGGAGAAATATCCCTTAGTTTCCTTATCCGAAGGTTGACGTTTCTCTCTTCTCCATCTTTTAACCACTTTCAGATGCCTTGACACTGTACTTTTGATCCTTAAGTATAGACTCAGGAACAACATCTTTCTGGCGCCGTTGCTGGGGAACGAAGTTACGAAATCTTTTTCCCTGGGAAAACGACTTTTGTTTTTCGTTGAAAGTGTTACCCTTTGATAGTGAACAAAGAGTACACACCTTTTAAGGCTTTCTATATTTCACTTGGCGACTCCACGAAGAAATAAACTGGCATTCGGTCGAAGGAATACCAGGCAAAACCCAGATGGTGAGCAGATTACGCCCATTACCGACCCCGAAAAAATTCTAAAGACGAGAGGCTCTTTTAAGCCAACTGCTGCAGTTTACCAACTTGAAATCCCATCATCGAAGGTTGAAAGTCCTTCCGAACCCTCGACTTCGCTCAGTCCTCGCTTTGACGCTAAACATTCAACGCCAATCTGCTCCGAAATTAGGAGTGAGATTTACCCGACATTCCCCTTAGTACAGAAGGGAAAAGGCCTTCTTGAAGGTTCGTCATCTTTTAAAATACCATCTTATCTTCAGTTGAATTTCCCGACTTCACCAAATTTTGAAGAGTGTGTTACACACTCGTTTCTCACACCCGTCGGTTTTCCCGATTCCGTCTCTTGCAAGTCTGAAGAACCGACTCCTCACATCCCTTATCTTTCCTCATCAGATTTTCCTCTTCGCGAAGAAAATAAAGATTCCCTTTTAATTTTACAAAACCCCCTTTACAACTTTCCACAAACAACGATGGCAGCTGCCGGAGGAGGAGGTGGAGGGTTTATAGGAGGAGGAGGAGGGTTTGTAGGAGGTGGAGGAGGATTCCCTCTAGGAGGAGGTGGAGGAGGAGTCCCTCTAGGAGGAGGTGGAGGTCAAGGGCCTGCCCCCCTCCCAGAGTTTACGCGAAAGTCGCATCCAGATACACTCCATTAGTATTGCCCGTTCCCCTACACGATCTTCCAGAAAATTACATAAAAAACTTACCGAAGTTCACCGGAGAAGGGGATCTGACTACGGCCGAACATATTAATTTTTTCGATCAATTCGCAGATATTTTCGGTATTGAGCACAAGGATGTATATTCGAGGCTCCTTGTACAAAATTTTGAAGGTCAGGTCCGAACTTGGTTTCAGAGCCTACCCGTAGCCTCTATCCTGTCATATGATGCTCTGGAAGACGCTTTCCTCAGAAAATGGGGTGAGCGAAAAGATCATCTCTATTATCTAACCGAATTTGGGTCTTTGAAGAAAAAGAACTCAGAAACAGTCATGGAATTCATTCAGAGATTCAACAAAATGTACAATAAAATCCCAGCTGAGGTCAAACCATCCCAACCCGCGGCCAAAGTGACTTTCGCCGGAGCTTTCGAGCCAGATTTCGCACTACTTTTGCGAGAGCGAAGGGGAGCCACCTTAAACCGTATGCAGGATGATGCGGTAGAAATAGAGTCTAACATGATGGCTTCGAGTAAGCTTAAAGCTAGATTAGAGACTGGAAACCGAGAGACCAAGTGCTTTAGAGAACAAGTAGGCCCTTCAGGGTCCAATAGATCCTCAGAAGATAGGGTGGACGATATGGCTAGAGTGATTAAAGAGTTGTCAAATAAAATATCCCAAATGGAACTCGAACAGGCTAAGGCTGACTCTTACCCCAAAAAAGATTTCAAGAGGAACCCAAACCCCCCGAACCAACAAAGACCAATAAAAAAGGAAGATCAAAAAATACAAGCTCCTTTAAAGAATGAAAATTTTATAGGAGCTAACGATTTTCAAGACTTCGAAGATTCGGATAATGATGTCACGAATTTTGGCGATGACTGTAGTCAACCATATCTGACTCACGAAGACTATGAAAAGTCGCTAAATATGCCGGAAACGCCAAATGAGAGTGAAGAGGGTGATCACACTAAGATCTGTGAATCCCAACCAAAAACTGAGATAATGATGGTTGAGTTTCAACCAAGGTACAACCTGAGATCTAAGAGTAAGCCTACCTCAACGAATCAACCCAAGAAAATCCTTCAGAGAGGTCAATCTTACGAGCCTCCTTCGGACCAGACTTTACCACTCAACAACAAAACTAAACTAGTAAGCGCTCAAGAGTCCGAGGTGGAAAAAGTTGGAATTCAAACACAGGGAACCGAACCCGTAAACAAAGCTACGTCTTCGACTAGGACCATGAGCATTAAAGCTGTCCAGACAAATAAGTCAGAAAGGAAGAATTCAAAAGTCTCAACCGGAGAAACATACAGAGTGAGCGGAGCTTTCAGTTTTGAAAATGAGTTAAACAAAATTAAGATACTAATCCCTTTGGTGGAATTAGCGAAAAACCCCTGTTATCACAAACAAATTACCAAAATGATAGGTGTCTCTAAACTAGAAAGCCAGTCTGATGTTATAAACTTGGAAGATGATAGACCTAACATCACTTTTGGTCCCCATTTTGAAGGGTCCAAAGACAACATCGCTCCCTTTTATATCACCCTGAACGTATATGACCAGTTGCTGCATCATTGTATGTTGGACTCCGGAGCTTCCCATAATGTTATGCCCAAGATTATAATGGAAAAGTTGGGTCTCCAGATCACAAGACCTTATGGAAATCTGCACTCTTTTGACTCAAGAAAGGTTAAATGTATGGGCATGATAAAGGATCTGGTGGTTACCTTGGCGCAGGTCCCGGTTAAGAGTGTCCTGATGGATGTCGTTATCGTAGATATCCCCCCTAAGTATGGCATGTTGTTATCTAGGTCATGGGGAGCCAAGTTGGGGGGTTCTCTACAGTTGGACATGACTTATGCCACAATCCCTATGTTCGGTGGTCAGTTCACTCGGTTGTACAGAGAAACAAGATTAGCCTATACGGTCAGTGACCCTCAAAACCCAAACAACTTCCCTATTTACATTGCAGACCAAGATCTAGGAAATTGCATCTTGTCTTTTGATGATGGTCTGGATGGTTGTCCAGAAGAAATCGATACAAAGAAAGAAGAGCTAAACCTCATGACAGAAGATCTGTGTAATACCGGTGTCTGGAAAATGTATTTTGACGGTGCTTCATCTTCTGAAGGGGCAGGTGCTGGAGTGCTTTTGGTGGCACCTGAAGGTAAGTTCATTGTTCCTTTCTCCTACCGTTTGCAGTGGGACATAGATTACACTAATAATGTATGCGAGTATGAAGCATTGATCTTAGGATTAGAGGCTGCCAAAAAGCTAAATATAAAAAACTTGGAGGTATATGGTGATGCAGAATTAATAGTAAAACAAGTAAACCGACAATACCTAGCCAGGCATCCCAGACTAAGAACGTATAGAAATTGTGCTTGGGATCTCATGGATTTTTTTTTCTCATCCATAAATATCCATTTTATCCCTCGTGCAGAGAATCTACATGCTGATGCATTGGCAAAGGCAACTTCAACCTTCTCTCCTCCCACGACCTTCAAACTGAAGTATCACATTGAAATCAGATACAAACCCTCCATACCAGACAATATCCGACACTGGAAAGTCTTTGAAGATGACGAACAAATTAAGAAATTCCTTACAGCAGTAGGCGAATTCTCAGAAACTCATGCTGACCAAGAGAATCAGAATGACTCCATGTGGATCATGCAAGAAGGAGAGGAACCTGAAATCTTCCGTAAAAAAATTGCGGATCATCGTATGCTGGTCCTTAAAAGCAATCAGATTCCCAAAGGATTGATTCCTTTGGAAATACTTTTTGATCAGAACGATGTACCTGTAAAGTCCACTTTGCAGCCCCAACCAGAATAAGTGGAGGACTGTGATATAGGAACCGAAAAAGAACCCCGGATGGTAAAAATATCGAAGTTCCTCCCTCCCAAAGCGAAAGTTAAGTATAAAGACTTACTCAGACAATATAAAGATGTTTTCGCTTGGTCCTATGATGAATTGAAAACATATGACACTTCCATTATTGATCACAGGATACCTTTGAAGCTTGGGGTCAAACCGTTTAGGCAAAAACTTAGGCAAATTAACCCCATTCATTTACCCGTGATAGAAAAGGAAGTTAAAAAACTCTTGGATGCGAAAATAATCGTACCTCTGAGATACTCGGATTGGGTAGCTAACCTAGTCCCAGTCAGGAAAAAGAACGGGGAAATCAGAGTGTGTGTGGATTTCTGAAACTTAAACAAGTCGTCTCTCAAAGATAATTACCCGCTGCCCAAGATGGACCATGTTTTAGAAAAGGTTGTTGGAGCTAATCGAATGTCTATGATAGATGGTTTCTCTGGTTATAATCATATCGCTATGAATGAACAAGACAGGGAAAAAACTGCTTTCACCACACCCTGGGGTACTTTCATGTATGACAAAATGCCTTTTGGTTTGATGAATGCAGGGGCCACTTTCCAGCGAGCTATGGACATCGCTTTCGTGGGAGAAAGGGACAAGTTCGTAGTTATTTACCTCGACGATCTGACGATTTTTTCTAAAACTGACGAAGAACATTTGATGCATCTAAAACAGACGTTCGAAAAGTGCCGTAGGTTTGGTCTATCCCTGAACCCAAAGAAATCACATTTCGCTATGCGGGAAGGTAAGCTTCTGGGCCATGTCGTATCTAAGGAAGGAATCAGGATTGATCCTAAGAGGATTGAAGCGATAGAAACTATCACTATCCCGAGAAATATAAAAGAAATTCAATCATTCTTAGGAAAGATAAATTTTCTACGAAGGTTCATTCCCAATTTCCCTGAGATTGTCAAACTAATTACAGGAATGTTGAAAAAGGACAACGGGGTAAATTGGACCACCGAGGCCAGGGCATCGTTCATGCATATTAAAAAAGTTATAAGCGAGGCACCTGTGTTAGCAAGTCCGGATTATCTAAAAGATTTTCTCATCTTCTCTTTTGCTTCTGAACATACCATCGTTGCGGTGCTCTTGCAGAAAAATGAAGAGGGGTTCGAACAACCGATAGCGTTTTTTAGCAAAAGCCTCAGAGATGCAGAATTGAAATATGACATAATAGAAAAACAAGCATACGAAATGGTAAAAGCATTGAAGGCATTTAGAACCTATGTGCTACATTAAAAAATAATCGCCTATGTGCCCACCAGTTCTGTAAAAGACATATTGGTACAGCCAAACAATGACGGAAAAAGAGGGCGATGGCTTGCTAAAATACAAGAGTTCGATCTGGAAGTCAAGCCGACTAAATTGATAAAGGGGCAGGGTCTGGCCAAACTCTTGGCTGAGTCAAATTTTAGAGCTCTTGATATTAATTGCCTCCAAGAAGAAGACAAAGACACACACCTGCACGAGCCGGATGACCAAACAGATCCAAGTAAGGTCAAAGAAAAGTTCATAGCGTCAGGCTGGTATAAAGACACAGTGTTCTACTTGTTAAACCTGAAATGCCCGAATGAACTATCACCAGCCAAGTGCAGAACTTTAAAAATCCATGCTGTAAAATATTGCATCGCCGAAAATCGGCTATACTGGAAGGATCCACTCGGGTTCCTGCTAGTCTGTTTAATTGAGTCAGAAACTCCACGGGTTATAGAGGAATTTCATGAAGGAGTCTGTGGAGGACACCATGCATGGAGAGCCACAACCTATAAGATCTTGAGGGCCAGATACTATTGGCCGAAGCTATTTTCAGACGTCAATGCCAAAGTACGTGCGTGCAACCCTTGTCAAATATTCGCTGGAAAACAGAAACTCCCTGCACTGCCACTCGTTCCAGTCAAAGCTGAAGCTCCATTTCAACAATGGGGTCTAGACTTCATAGGGGAAATTAATCCTCATTCCAGTGCTCAGCATAAGTGGATCTTAACATCTACGGATTATTTTACTAAGTGGGTGGAAGCCATTCCAACCAAAAGGGCAACAGACTTGGTGGTGATCGATTTCTTGGAAGACAATATCTTGTCAAGATTCGGGTGTCCCCGAAAGATAGTTACCGATAATGCCCATGCCTTCAAATCTATGGCTATGATCAGCTTCTGTCAGAAGTATAATATCGTTCTCGGCCATTCCACTGCATATTACCCCCAGGGGAACAGATTGACCGAATCATCTAACAAGAGCCTGGTGAACATAATCAAGAAAGTACTGGATGAAAATAAAAGGTCTTGGCATGTGCACTTGAAATACGCATTATGGGCAAACCACATCAGCGCTAAAAGGTCTATCGACATTTCGCCGTTTCAAATGGTCTATGGGACAGAGGCGGTCCTACCTATAAACCTAGCGCTGCCAGTGATGAAGTTATGGCAGGATCAAAACGAAGAACCCAATCATGTGACCAGGAGAATTAACCAGCTGATCGAGGTTCAACAGCATAGAGTTGAAGTTGATGAAAAAATGCAGAAGTACCAGGATGAGATGAAAGCATTGTTCAATCTAAGGGCAAAAGACAGGGAATTCCTTCCAGGTGACTTAGTACTAAGATGGGATGCAAGAAAAGAGGAAGCCACGAAGCATGGTAAATTTGACCACCTCTGGTATGGGCCATTCAGGGTCTCAACTCCGGAAGGGAAAAATTCATTCCTATTGGAAAACATCGATGGAGAAGTCCTCAGCGCCCCTGTCAACGGGTGATATCTGAAACATTACATGACATAACAGTCACCATTTATTCATAAAAAAATAAAAAATAATATATATATATATATATATATATATATATATATATATATATATATATATAAAATAAAATTTGTGTACATACATGCATTTTTTAAAACATTACCCTTTTGGCTTTCTGTTTTCTTTTGTTCATAATTTTTAGACATATTTCGAATAAAGTTCGTATTTGCTTTTTTATAGGATTCTAGCTGTTTGCAAAGCTAGCAGGAAGAGTAATTCACAAGGCGGTGTCAGAAATAAATCGGCATGAAACAGGTGATACCTAAAAATAGTTTCATAGTGCACAAAGAAAGTGAAAAGAAAAGGTAAAGGTGAGCTTTCTCAATACACATGTTATGAAAGACTGTTAAAGTGAACCAAGGTAACGCCATTCAAACTGCAATATCGGCTAAAATGTTAGATAACAGGATTATTGCTTGGCTTGATAACCTTTGATTTAAAATGATTTGAATGATACACTCAATCTGAAAATGGTCAGTCAAAATAAACTCCCCCCCAATATACCTGCAAGAGTCAGTTTCGAATTGTTTTGACCTCTGTATTTTCGGTCATTAAATCGCTACTCGGCCTCCGGTCTATCTTTAGATCTAACTTTAAATGAGTCACCAGCTTGCCCGTTTCATGGCGAAGGCATAAAAGTTTTTCGTTTTAAACCTCATAAGTTTCAAAACAGATCGTGTAAGTAAAGCGGGTCTTCACAAATACTCAATCCCCTGCTAGGCGAAGGAGCGTGGAGAGTGATCCTAACTTCCCTAGGTTTTTCAACGGTATCGGAGGATTCAAGCTTGCTCAGAAGGGACGCCTTTTAAAAGTTATTTCCTTTCTCTCCCTAAGAATGACGATGT
>ML833555.1:67206-79395 GCA_009831015.1 Picea engelmannii
TGAGACTTGAAATCTAAAGATGGTTTTCTCTTTCCCTCCGAGATTTTGAGAACTCTGCAACCTTGTCACGTGAGCAACGATGATTTTCTACTCTCGAAACAAGTCCACTTTTCGTAAGAATGTTCGCTCTTTTTGTTTTACTTCGGGATCTTGTGGGTCGGATACTATAATTCATGAATTCACACGTCCCGAGTCACGAAACGACGACGTCTTTTTAATTTTTCACTCAAAGCAGTAACCAGGGTAAATCTTTTAACTCATAATTAGAAGTAGTCGGGTTTTGCGCCTCAGAGTTCGCCAAACCTAAATTTTTATTTTTACAACCCCGAGAGCCGAGAATACGAGGTCTTTTCTGGATAACCCATGTCAAGGATTAAAGGCAAAAATCTAACCGTGGTAAAGGTGGTTCCCGACATTTCGCCACTCGCCACTAACTTTTTCAAAAGTTACGGCTTCTAAACCCCGAATCACAAAGTCACGATGTAATTATAACATGATTAATTAATCACTTAATCCGAGATTATCTTCCCTTTAATTAAGTCTTAATTATCGCCATCTCGCGGTTTCGCGACTCGGCATACAAATCTCCCAGAATCTTGTCTTCGAAGTTCCGAGTTGCGACATGGCCAATAAAATGATTATAAAATTAATTATGCCCCAAATCGCGATTACCTTTAATTAAACCAAAGTCGGTCCTCGCGATCTCGCGAGTTGGGGATTCAAAGTGTTAAAAGGAAATCCACGATGTAACGAATAGCGAGAAAAGGATTAACGTTGGCAAGATTGGATTAATTAAGCTAAAGCAAGATATCTCCCGAGCCTCGAGGCTTGCACGTTTCCCGAGGAAGCCTTTTCTCTCCATACTCCAACCGACTATTAAACCGCCAGAAATTTATGACATTAATGGAGAAATAGGGTAAATCTACGCATGTAAGATCGGATTTTACGCAATAAATTTATTTCTAATTATGATTTGACAGGCTTATTTTGAAAAGTACCAAGTTTTCAAATATATGTAAGAGTTTCATTTCACTATAACGAACACATTTTCATAAGCACGCAGGGCTCATCACTTCTGAGTAAACTAATTTCTGTATGTATACGCAGTTCTATCGCAGAAGAGATAAAACACAAGCTTCAACTATGGCTCCGTGGAAAGCAGCAACGGTGAATGTTGAGGTCGCAAGACAAGGCTCAGACAATGTCTCCGACACTTCGCCTCGAAGTGTCAACTCGGTCCCCAACTGGTCATTTGTTTCAGACATTTTGCAATCAGAATTGGTGGATTATTCAGACGACTCTGACGACAATGAAAAAGATGATCTAAACACCAAATACAAGATAGTGGTCCAATCCGGAATGCACAGAGTAGCATCTAGACCACGGTTGCTCCCATATTATGACATGATCCGATGGGCGTTGGATCACGTAGACATACCCACCAGGACTATCATGAACGAGCAACGAGTCACGGTCGGGACTTTTAGGCCATAACATATACAAACCATGTATAAGCTCCCGACGACGTCTCCCGACGACGTCTGACTACACATATGACGCCGAGTTCCTGGAGGAATTCAAGGAGAAGGAGTGCATCCAGTATGATAAAACCATGCCAGGTTTGATAAAGGATTGGGTTTCGCGCACCGCGAAGTTCAGGGCTAATGACCACGGTGTCTATTCAATCGCCTCGTTGGAGCCACAGTATAAATATGTGGCCATGATGACATGTCGGCTATATGGGAGAGAGGACACATCGCATTTTTTCCTTACATGGGTGCCTCTAATGTTTCGGGTCGCAGAAAGTTGCTCTTTTAATTGGGAAAAGATGCTTTCAGATAGTTTGGCCAACCGGGTCACAGAGTACCGGGAGCAGAAGGAAAATGGGAGGCCGTCCCCATTCTTCATGTCCACATATATTATGGACGCAATATGCTCCATGACACCATTTCCATTGATGAGTTGGGGTTGGACTCCGGCCGAAGACATACCCATACATGTATATCACGAAAAGCTATGGGAAAACAAAGCATAAAGTTTTGCATACGAAATTTTTAACTAGGTGATGGTGCCCCTGCATATCGCCATTTTTGGTCACCCACCACCTCGTATCTCGGACAACATTGCAACAAATCTGAGTAGCATAGCGGACTGGTACATGGAGGCAGAGTTCTCGTACTTCAGAGTTTTCGGGGCTTCTGTTCCCCCTCATGCACTGCCGTTGTTCATTCCCGACAAGCTGGCTTGTCGCGGGGTCGCCCGACAGACGGTAATTGGCGGGGTGAGTAAAGAACTCAAAGGGTACTCAAAGAAGGTATGTCCGTCTTTTCCCATTCGGCTGAATTCTTATTCTTTATTAGATTTTGGGCATGCCAAAGCCGAGGCTGCAGCCCTGGAAGACCTAAATTTGGTCTCCATCGAATATAAGAAACATGATCCACAGAGGGTTGTGAGCAACCATTTAGCTAATTGTGGGCTCAAGAGTTTTGAGCATGAGAATTCACCCTCGGATGACGTTTTTTGAGGGGCGAGGTCTTATGAAGAAGTTCTAGCCCGGATCCAATCCTTGGCACTCGAAGACACAACCGCTGTATTGAGATTCCAGGAACTTAGACAAAGCTGTCTCCCCGCTGTGTTGCAAGGTGGGAGTCCGAGTGTTTCCAAGATGAAACAGAAGGATGCTAAAGGTTCTAAAGACGCAACTCCTGACCCTGGAAAACACCAGGACAAGGAGGGACAAATGAAGAATCCTGAAGCAGAGGTAAAGACTCCAGACCCGCCAAAGAAACAGAATCCGGAGACCGAGATAAAGACCCCAGAACCACCAAAGAAGCAGAGTCATGTCGATACTCCAGGAAAATCGGCAAAACAAATCGGAGAACCCATCACCTCGGTCACACCCTTGCAGTCGACACAGGGAAATATCGGCGAGGGATGGATATTAAATGAAGAACTGAGGCCCATAAGAGTAGAAGAACTCCCTCCGAATGAGTTCTTCTTTGATAAAAAGAGGAAAGCTGTAGTGAAAAGAGAGTTCTATCAAGAAGGACAGTCTACTGCGAAAAATTATAAAATCATGACCGATGGAAAAGATAAGAAAAGTGACCAATTCGCCACTGAAATCGCAGGAACGCTAGGAGCGTATGCTTCGGAAAATCAATTCTCAATCGGGCTTTTGAAGAACCAACTGAAAAGGAAGAATCGCCTAATCAGGACCCTCGAGGCTAGATTGGCCACAACTGTAGAGAACGCTAAAGGTCAGGCTAGTGTGGAAATAGAACAGGCCAGATTGGCCGACAAAAATGAAATAGAGGCGCTCAGACCTAAGCTCGAGCAAGCACAGTTGGTGGTCTGAGATGGTCGAATGAAGGCGAGCCAACAAAAGAGTTTGATTGAACAACTGCAGGTTCGGGTATAAATCGCCGAGAGAAAAATGATAGACATCGAGATATTTAAGTCCTAAGCGATCGAGATTCGGAGCAGAATCTCTTCAGCACAACAGAATTTGCTTGCCAAGGTGGGAGCGATTCGGGAAAACTGTCTGTTGGTCCATCAAGTTTCCGAGAGATTATCGGCCAGAGAAAGAGATGCAGGAGCAACTTGGGTCGCCTTCCAGGAGGTGGTAATAGCCACGAACAACCGGGTTTCAGCGGGTACTCCCAGGTTCACCATTTCGGAGCAAACCCGAGGAAATATTCTGTTGAAGGATTGGGAGCACAACATCGCCATGGGCAAGGAGCAAGCCCAAAAGGTAACCATTTCCCTAGAAGAAGCTTTTAATTCTATAGATGGCGAGCTGTTGGGCATTGACAGTGGAGGCAATGCCGAAGCGTTGATGCAGATGAATGTGGAACAGATCTCACTTGATCTGAAAGATAAGGAAGAAAGAGATTCGGCTGATATCTCTCAGATGAATATGGTGGATATGGTCCAAGTTGATAGGCGCATGATCAAACCCAACACACAACTAAGTGCCCTCGACATCGTCGACGCACAAATGGAGGACAAGCTGCAGCAGTTGGCCTGAGAATGTTACTTCGTCGAGGCCAGCTGTCAAGCAGAACCTTCACGGCTCATATCCCGGCTATTGGAAAGATGTATCACCTGCACTGAGTCCGCGCGACGGCAAACACCTGGCATCCAATGAAGACATAGTAGGAGAAACGGAGCGATTGCTCTCTCCTCTGTCATAACCAAAATTTTGCAACTATTGAGATTCTACCTGCTTGTAAAAATTGTATAAATATACCCCAAAAAGAAATACACAAGGCTGGACCCTTTTGAGGTTTTGTAAGAGAGTTTTTTACATTGGTATTTAATACAAGCAGATCTGGAGATTCCCAATTCTGTCACTACTGTATTACAAGTTTGCTTTCTTGTTTCTCATTTTTTCCATTTCAATTCATAATCATAATTGATGTGCTTCGTTATACTTTAGTACGACCACTACTATAACGAATGAAGTTGGGTTTTCTGTAATTGTTTATTGTCTTTCCTATGCACCAGCTATCAGCGGTGTAAGACCAATCTGCAGTTTCGGAATTCTACATATATTCTTTGTTACATTGGTTATTTTCTTACATATTTTCTTCTCCCGTTTATGCCGTGAGATTTTCCCCTGGTAGGAACCTTACACTGTAAACAGCTCAATGTTTTTCTCCCATTTCACACCTTTTATTAAAATATAATATAGTTACGGGAACGAGCCTTAGATTTGCATCCATATTTTAATTCTGCAACCGTAAGTTCTCTTTTATAAGACTAAACTGAGACAACACTTAACCTTTCTCAAAGTTTTTCCTACCTGTGCTGTTCCCCCATGACAGTTCCTGTACCAACTCAACCTAACGTTGAACCTGGACTATTGAACCAAACACACATCGCCTTAAACCTCTTCGATACAATCCTTAAAACGACAACTAACCGGGCCGAACTTGAACAATCATGGGCAGCCATTGAACGAGACATAACTATCCAGGAACAGTTCGAAGCCAGACAACGCCAACGGAGAAATCTCCCTTAGTTTCCTTATCCGAAGGTTGATGTTTCTCTCTTCTCCATCTTTTAACCACTTTCAGATGCCTTGACACTGTACTTTTGAGCCTTAAGTACAGACTCAGGAACAACAACATGCATTAGTATTTTGTGAATGTCGAAGAACCCGATGATTGAACAAAGAGAATTGAACACTCGACCTCTAATGTTGTGAGGATCAGTTCCATAACAACGAATTTCTCTCTGTAAGTTCCGATTAATGATACTTGCATCTGTGTCTATATTCAGAATATTGAAATATGTTTAGATGGACTTAGTAATATTTTCCAAAATTGATCGTTCAAATGAACTTTGGTGTTTGATGCAGTAAATAAGTGACAATAAATTCAATAACTTGAATTTCAGAAGTAAGGCAAGCTCAGGAGGAAGGATTACTAGAATCAACTGTGATATCTGCCTCACTGAATACCCACCTCATATTTCTCTTTCAGTCTTCCTAGGTGGCACCCTCACCCTTAGCATTCTCTCAACACCCTTCCCCGACTCTTCTCCCGATGCACCACTTTTCTGAGGCCATTCCCACCGTTTCAACTCCCACAAGTTCGTGCTATGTCGGTTCCTCTGCTACTTGAGAAATCTGTTACAGATGGATAGGGGAAGGGAAGAACAACGAGGGTAGGTCAGTCAACATCTATAGAATCCACTACAGAAAACCACTACTGATGCTGCGTGATCTACTGCTAGCTAGGGAGTTGCTACTAACTATTGGTGCTATTGATGGAAAATATACTTCTACTGGATTATACTCTAGATATTTTTCTCTCAAATATGGATTTGGATCACAAACTTCAGGAGGAAGGCTTTGAAACCCACTCCTTCTTCTATCCAATCCTCTTAACTCTTTCTTATCTCCTTCTTATCCACCAACACTATTCTCTTACCACTCTATTTCCTACCACCTTTACTTACGTCATAATGGTTGAGTAATAATCATGAAGTAAATTCCTTATCCAGGAAGCAAACATCTTTTTCAATGCTCACCATGAACACAACATTATTGACTCTATTTTTACATTATTTTCCATGAATTGCTCATTTTTCATAGCCCATTTTCATGCATTGGACTGATTGATAGTTCCCATTTTCATGCATGGTTGATATATATATATATATATATATATATTATGGAGCTTCCAAGATGGATATAAGGTAACTCATATCTCCTCTCACTATCTTCCCATCTCCACCTTTCCTCTCGAACTAGTATCATGATGGATCTATATCCATCTTGGAAGCTCCATAATATATATATATATATATATAGTAACTTTCCTTTCCTCTCCATAAAAATATCCCCGGGGCTAGTAACGTTTCCCCCCCTTACCATTTACCATTACCATTTACAAGGTGCCCGAACCTTTCTCTCACAATCTAGTTTTTCACTAGGAATCAGATGTTGGGGAAACTAATCTAATAATAGGGGAGAAAGACCCAATGACCCTATTCAAGTTGAGGTTGTAGAGCATTGTCGCATAATGAATTGCACCAATCCTAATGCTCTTTCTCAGAGGCACACACCTTCATAACATAAAATAATTTTGCACATAATGATATTCCTGAATCAGAGTGCTTAACCAGACCAATGACTACTTCTGAACAAGGCCATCGAATCCAGTGACTATGTGATCTCTTGATCTCTTTAGTTGGAGTGAAAATTTCTAGCTTACAAATGAAGGACAGAGCATTGAACCTAGATGAGTGTGATGCATGGAGACCATGTGCAGCAGCCAACATGCATATAAACCAGGTGGAATCACCACCTCTACTTGCATGTAAACTCACAAAAAAATTTCAATAATAACATATCCCAGGGAAAATGTAAAGCTACTTTATATTTGATAAGTTGTGTAAGTTTTAATTTTATTTAAAAATAATAAAATAAAATAATTAGCATTGGGAATCATTTGTTATGTGGGTCTACTAGCCATGTACATACGACCACTAGCACTTCAGTCAGCCTAATGGGAATTGTTAGCTTTTTGGTACTGGCGTATCTACTCAAATCCGAATAGAAATCTGAACTATGGAAGCTAGTATTCTTATGATTATGAATTCTTTTAAGCAAATTAAAAGTGGATTAATGTGTACCATTAGCTCCTAAATATTATATGTGTTATCACATGAAGTTGTCAGGAGTCGTATGTGTATGTTGTTAATACCTAAGTCTACATCCTTGCCCCGTCTCTCTCTCTTTCACAGGCCAGGTCCTAAATTTTTTCCCTTCGACTGTTAAAGTCGTTTTTTTTTTGCCCATTTTTGTTTGAGCAACCTAGTTTCCCTTGATGTCTTACCCGAAAGAAGTCTCGCCCCAAAGCTTTTATGTTTTTCTCTAAGGATGAACACTCGTCTCCTTTGTTTTAGTCACTGGTTTTTTTGTTTTCCCCAGCCCACAACAAGTCGTCCAAGTCCTTGTTCACACAGGCCGCAACCATGGACATAAGGTGCAACATTCAAAACAACTCATTTTCGGGCTTAAAATGAAAACATGCGGGTTCAATTTTCAACGACGGAGATCCCCTGTGAAGTTCAGATTAGCGGCCCCCGGGCATTCGGAATTCCAAAATTGCACAAAGTATAGTGCAAGAGCAAAGTTCCCAAAGAGCCGAAGCCCGAACTCTTGAAATGATTCGAGCCATCCAAAGAAAGAAGACACTTGGAGTCGGATACCTCACTTTGGAATTCGACGCTCCGAAGAATTACGGAAGTCAAGCATTCAAAAATCCCAAAGAGTCGAAGTGCCGAAGGCCGAAGTGAATGTGGACCATCCATTGGTGGGGACGCGCGAAAACAGATCATTCACTTCAGATTTTTTCCTCTGGAAGATTTTCATTCTTCACATTCATAACATACGAAGCCCGAAGTCTGAAATAGATCTCAACCGTCGATCTATGGAGGACACGCGTCAGTGGATCACCAACTTCGGGTAAATGCAGTTGGGGGAAATAAGGTTTGAGATTTGAATTTTTTGAAGTACGGAGACCCAAAATGATCGCAACCGTCGATCCATGGAGGCCACACGTCATTAGGTCCATGGCTTCGGATAAAAGCACTTGGAGAAAGATCAGGTTTGAGTTTTGAAAGCTCCGAAACCCGAACCATGAAGCAAATCTCAATCGTCAATTTGAAAAGGGAGATCTGATCCATCGATTTGAAGGGGATAGATTCGAGTCGTTGATCATGAAGCCCCATCCAATATCATAAGATCGACAACCATGCTCAATTTCAGGGTCGATAGATGCTCGGGTTTTAAAATATTGAGGGAGGGCCGCAATCAGAACCACGATTTTGAGAAGGGGACACGTGGTGTCTCGTGGTGAATTGCGGGCTCAAAAGCAGTGTGAATCCAAACCACCTTTGAGTGACTCTGCAATCGCGTGTTTATATAGCATCTTATCTGAGAGAAGCACGTGGCTGCCCTCTGAGCATTAAGTCTCGTTGAGTTCCCGAGGAAAAGCAGTTAATGGAAAGAAGGACCAGTGGTTGAAACCTCAACTCACTCCATAAATGGAATGCATGGAAGTCCGTCTATGGAGACTAAACTGTCAGCCCGTGGTACTCCTATAGACATATTTTCTTGCAGACCCATGCTAATCTGAGCTCACATCTGACAGAAGGATGCACACTCAGTCTGACAGAAGAAAACGCAAACGACAGGCTTTGAATGTATTGATCAGATCACACTCCTGATAGTCGGGACTGATTTAAGTATAAAGAGGTAGTTTTGATATTTTGTTAAGGTCGTCAATTGGTTGAGCATAGCTCCCTATCTTGTAATTTTTTAATGCCAGAATTGTTCTCTGGTTATGTATCAAATTTGAGACTTTCGCATAATAGAAGTCAACTTCTTTCATCTCCTCGTAAAAACTATGCTAAAACACTCAGGCATGGATGATCTAGTCAAGGGTTGTAATTCTATTGTAATGTAGGTTTGATTACAGTATTGTTGTGACCAGTTTTAGTCATCTCCCTTGTTATCTTATTCCCTCTTACGCTGAAAGGATTGGGCATGGAGGATCCAGTCAAGTTGTTGTAGTTGCATGTTAATGTAGGTTTGATTATTATGCTATTGTGATTATGTTCCTGTGACATACTTTAGCGTCTGAAACATGAATTCAAGAGTGTTCTTGAGCCTGAGTTTTTCTTCACCAAGCTGCTTGAAAGCCTGATGCCTATGGTAAACTTGTCCACTTTCTCACCAAGTATTCTTTCTGCTCGCCCTTAAACTCAATTCACTGACTGAAGTTAATGAGGCCCTCACTTCCCTGTGCATTGCCTGTTCAGTTTCTGTGTTAAAATCATTCCTGTATCGAGTTTAGTCCATTTGACCTCCATTCATAAATCAAACATCCACCAAACTTTCTGATGGGTACTGGGTTTATCCTCTCGCAATCTGAGGGTGACTCTCAGTGCTAACAATATGCATAGTAAAAAAGGAGAAATTATGCAGTTCTCGAATCTCATCTGGGCATGAACATTGTGTTTTCTATATTAAAAATATTAAATCCTTTCAACAAGATTCAAAACTCTCTAGGAAGCAAATGTCTTGATCAAAGTTACATGTATTCTGCAAGCAAGCACACATAGTAATAACATAAGCAATACAAAATTAAAGGCAAAAAATCACTAGTCTTGAAACAAAACTAACAATATTTGCATAAGAGGGTTACTAAACCATTTTCCAAAAATGGTCAGATGGCTATGATATTAAAAAAATGCAGAGACATGAGGTCATTCATATATTCACTGGTTTAAACTTCACAAGATAAGTCTTCTCCTTGTGAAGCTTTTGACAGTGAACAAAACATCTACAAGATATCTTTCTCTTCATCTCATAACACTCCCAACTATTCTTAGTTCCATTGGAAAGTCATTTCCATGTAACAAAGAGTTAGGGTTATGGTTACAAGACTACAATTTCATTTTTGCATTCCAACGACCATTAAAACCATTAAAAAAACAAGTGAATATTTATTGAATTAATATTTTTAATTATATTATTGAATATTTATTGATTGTGTACATATGAAGTCTACACTCATTATATCATTACATTAAATAAAATTACTGAATTCAAAAAACTTAAAACACCTTTATCAAAGCCTTGAGAATGTTTTGTGGCATTCGTCATGTTATCAACGAACTTGATGATCTAAATCCACTCGAGGAAGTTAAAAATATTTTCATTTGGTTGTCTTGAAGGTAAAATATTATATTTAACAAAAGCCTCGTCTTTGTAAGACTACAACCCAAACTACTAAATACAAGTTTTTAATAGGTGTTCATCTACTTATCGACTAACTAAAATATTTCTAGTAAAATCATGTACCTAAAATTAGGTCTGTAGTAAAAGAATGTTCCTACATCATATGTTACTATTTTTGCTTAAATGTCCTTCCAACAACACCATTCTTAGCCAATCATTCATGGCTACGTTTACTATCCAAAGAAGATACATCTTCTTGTCATAAACATTTTTCACAAAATGTATCTTTGTGAGATCATGGAAAGAGTAATTTCCTTTATGTGCAAAGCAAGAACCCATGCCATTCGTTATGTCTATGTTTTCATTATTGACTAGCTTGCAACCCACGACTTACAATATGTAGCTTCCTTGGACTTTTATTGCATAGATTTTCATCTGTACTCTAAAGATACTATGATTTCAACATAATATTATATTATGTATTTACGAATTAAAAACTGTAGAATTGAATTGATGTTGAGCTTGATATGCACGTGGCTCTACAACTTGCTCGAAGCGAAGTCATTTATGATTATGTAGTAACTTTTTCAATCTGAAGAACGCCACTACTGACTCAAAATAAGATCCCAGGTCGATTAATCCATGGTATAAGAAATAATTAGATTTAAATATTTGAGAAAAATAAACTTGGGAGTATTGGAAAAAAAAAAAACCTACAATCTAACATTAAAAAAAACAATAAATGATATAAAGATGAATTATATTGAATTTTGTTAATTATATGTAATCATTTCAAAGATTAGTTATGTACTATAACCAAAGGGACTATTGGAACTGTTTTATTTTATTTTCAATTTATCTAAATCCAAATCATCCTTTTATATCATTTGTGCAAATCTTCAACATGGAGTTGATGCAATTATTGACGCTTGGTGATTGGTTGTGTTTAATGGAAAAATAAAAGGTTATATGCCACACATGATAAGCAGTGTGGTCCGTGCATATTAATATGACATTTGGATAGCATCAAACTATAAAAAAAACCACGTAATGAATGTAGTGAGGGCACATTGTACAATTGTTTTTACCAGGCTCCTTGTCATGCCATTAGCCAAAAAATCTGAGACATTTGGATCTCACCTGTAAAAGTCTTCAATATTGTAGACATTATGTGTTGCAGATGATATTTGTAGACATTCTCCCTTGCAGAGGAGGGAATGGATTCTCTGCTGTAGGAACTGTTTCCTGGTATGTCCTTTTGTCCACATCCATGTCCATTAATTTAGACTTCTTGTCTATTACACTTTTATAATTTCAAATTATTTGTAATTTTTTAATTATATATTTGTTTAGCTTTGCATTTAAGCAATTTATATATTTCAAAATATAATACTATATTCTAATTCAAATATACTAAAATATACCTAATTATGGTTAATCTCCAAGTTATAAAGTTTGTCCAAAAAAGGTATAGAATGATTGTTATATAAAAATAAAGTTTCATGATGTCATTCTTATTATCACAAATTAAAATAATCTATATGATTATGATCTTCATAATTGGAGATCAATAATACAAACTCATCATAATATTTCTTTGCTCGCATCTTTCTTTGTTTAATGTTTAAAATTTGCCATTCGCTAGATTGTGATTTCGATCCATTCTACATTAAAGACATGGAGTTAGCAATAAGATTTCGATGGAATATAAGACAATACAATGAATTTAAAAATATAAATATGTATAAATTATAAAATAATACAATGAATTTAAAAATATAAATATGTATAAATTGATTGGAATTATCGAGAGTAAACTTTAAACTATAAAATTCCATGATGATGTTATTCTTATTATCACGAATTCAAATAATCTCTATGTTTGTGGTCCTCATAATTCTAAAACAAGTGGTCCTCATAGTTATTCTAGT
>ML833556.1:0-37097 GCA_009831015.1 Picea engelmannii
CATGCCTCATTTCAATCTCTAAACTAAAAGTTATGGCTTCCTGAAAAAACCATTTTCACTCCTTTTGTACATTTTCTCCATTGGTGTAATTTTATTGAAATGTCAACTTCTGTCAACTACAGAAGAAAATATGTGAAGAACTAGATACGTTTTTTTATGAGAAATAGATCATAATAATGACAATAAATTCATAAAAACTCTCATATTTGCAATTTGATGCTCCAATAAAAAATGTAGCAATCTGGAATCATCAACTTTGTCCTTTTTCACCCATTTTTCCAGACTTGGAATTTTTAGCAAAACTGACTAAATTTTTAGCAAAATTGACTATCTCACAGTCTGTGCACTTATGGAAAATTTTCACTAAACCAAAGTTGTTTGTATTTATTATTATATAAAATTTCGAGTGAACAAAATTTTCCATTTTTCTCATCTAGGGTCACTTTTCTTCCTTTGAAAATTTAAAAAATCCCCAAAAAGTGGCCCAAAATAGTGGATTTTGGCCTATTTCAGCATCCCCATTCCAATCCCCTTAGGATTTATTCATTTCCTTCATGGGTTATTTTCGTTATTCTTTTTGGACTCTCTCCAAGAGTTTCAACTTATTTTGGACCTCTGCCAATGATCTGGACCCAGATCTTTAAAAACCACTATTTTGCAATTTCTAGCAAATCCAAGTAGAATTGGGCAATGGCTCTCTCTGACGCTTTTGTAGATATCCTCTTTGCGGACAAAAGAAATAATTTTCATCCCAATCAGGAGTAATTTTATCTAGTTATGTCCAAAATAAGAAAATGGTTCTAGACTTGTTTTTAAACTATGGAACAATTTTTCCTAAGTGCAATTTGCACCATCGATCTCAAATTGGAAGCAATCTGGATCATTGATCTATGCTCCATCAGCCATCGACGACCAAAATTCTCCTTTGGCATGAAAACATTTTCCCCAAATCATCGACCCGATCGTTGGCCATTAGCCCAACTCCCCGATGACTGATTTTCACATAACTCCAAACCGACCAACCTGGCCATCGATCGTCAGTCGTTGACTATCTTCATTGGCGAATGGAACTCCCTACCAATTCATCCGATTCCCGATCATCGACCCACTGGTGATCAAATATCCTCAATGATTTCCAAAAACAGTTCCTTAATTTGAATGACCGAATCATCAACCATCAACCATCTTTGTTGGTTGACGTGGAAACTATGCTGACATGGCATGACATGTGGATGTTGACATGGCATGACATGTCATATTGAGGCATCAACTTGGCCGACATGGCATGAAATGTGGATGTTGGCGTGGAATGACACGTCATCACCTTATTTTCTCCATCGACCATCAACAGTCAGAGATTTCCTTTGGCCGAATGAAAACTTCGCCCAAAGTTGTCGATCCCCAATCCATCGACCATCGATGATCTCAGAGGTCATTTGGCCAAACTTCAACACTTCACCAAACTCATCGATCCTTGATCCATCACCCATCAACGATCTTAGAGGTCATTTGGTTGAACTTCAACACTTCACAAAACTCGTTGATCCCCGATCCATCTCTCATCGACGATCTTACAGGTCATTTGGCCGAACTTCAACACTTTTCCAAACTCGTCGATCCCTGATCCATTGTCCATCGACGATCTCGGATGTCTATTTTGAAAACTTGGACAATTTCGACCACAACCCAGGTGAATCTAGGTTTTTTTATCTCCCATCCAAGATGATCTCGACCATTTCTTTTCTCCGACTTCCCAAACGGTCAAAAACGAATATGAACCATCGATCTTCCTCCTTTTCCAAACCTATGAAATGAATCTCATTTGTTGATCTCATAACTTTTTCAACTTAAAATTTTTATCAATTTTTAAATTTATTAAGGGTGAATCTAGGTCGTTGATATCAAGATCAAACACGATCTCAACCATCAAATATCTAAACTATGCCCTGCGCTACAACAACCATTAAAATATGCTTTTTTCGACCGTCTGGGTCGAATTTGGCTCTGCAACTCTGCAGATAGAATCCATTAACATATTAGACAATCCCAAGTCATCTGGAATTTGAATCTGTTCATGAATTTGGGGATTTTATCTCCAATTTTCCACCTTTTTTTTCCTAAATTCACACAGATCGAAATTTGTGGTAGTGAATCCACCCAATTCACACTTGTTTCTGCCCATAATAGTCCCATGTTTCAACTAGAAGCTATGATACCAATCTGTAACATACCCAACCACCCACAGACTGGCCACGCTACCTCAAAACTCACTTATAAATTGATTTCAAATTTTGATAACATTTAATTAATAAAGAAGCATGAAAGAACACTGTAACATAAAAGAATTCTTAACATGACATGCACAACAATAACCAAAAAGAAGTCACATTAAAGATACACATCTTAGAGATATTAATTAATACACAACGGAAATAAATATACAAGCATATAAACACATGACATAGAGCAATTATCTTTAACAAAATGAATCACCAATTGGATGTAGACCAAGGACATTCCAACCAACCATAGACACTACTAATCCAAGTCTCAACAAAAGGTCACCCTCGAGCCAGGGCCATGAATCCACAAGGATGATTCTAGGGTGTCACTCAACTTCCCAAACTAGTCAGCACTCAAGCTCTCATAGTTTTCTCAACACACAACAATCCAAAGTACACCAACTCTCTTCTATCTAGCCTACACAACCCAAGACAATGGACTCCCTTCTTTTCCACGCAATCCCTCAGGTTGTCCACCTCCTTTCAAGGATCCAGTGCATCCCGTCAAGAATATTCATGCTAGGACTCTTAGGATTTGTAGTTTTGAACAAACTTAACTCATGCTAATGCATCTCAGACATACATACAGTAATTCATGGATGGAATACACCAGCAGTAACTACATCCAGCCAATAATGTCTTCTCTCCCATAATTTGTCCCCCCCCCCCAAGTCAAGATCAAGAATGAATGAGGAAGAATGAATGAGTGAAAGGGTGAATGAAGAGTGTTAACAATGAACAATGAGTGAACCCCCAGAGAGCTCAAAGATGGGTTTATATATTTATTTGGAAATCAAGAACCACATGGCCTTCCCCAAGAAGCTCATGTAACAACTTCTCTCAATTAAAACAATTATGGGTAAATAAAATATAATAAAAAATACTTAGCCCCTTAATCCCCCTCTCTCGTGGAATCATAGGCCCCTATAACTCTTGTCCTTGTCAGTCTGGAAATCAACGATGTATTTTATTATTAACAATGAACAAAGCATTACATTTCCTAGAAACTCCGACCTCTTTTAATTGTTTGGCACTTTGGCATTCTATAAAATAACAAAATACATTATTTAATCCGGGGGACTCAAAACTGGGGTATTACATTGCAATTTCATAAAATTCTCCTCCACCATTTGAAGTAACTCTATTTTTTATTTATAATTCATTTCTCTGATTGAATTTGTGTCATTTATGCACGTGCATTTGAATAATTGTTCATTGAATTTTGTATCAAGTTTGAATGCACAAGATATCCCACCAGTACAAAAATGTTTCAAACTCTTATCAGGATAAATATACCACAGACACATGTTTGATGAAAACGGTCAATTGCATTACCTTACCAATTGTAAGATGTCATCTTCCAACAACCTGCAGCCTGATTCAACGATATTACACCGTGAATTGGATCTTTTTATGACATGCTAGTAGTATGTGGTTGTTCAAAATGTAAAGGGTTGAATAAGAACACTCAATGTGTCACTTTGTCCCAATATATTAATGATCAAATACCCAAATTTTATGGTCTAACACCTCCCACTACAATCAAGAATCCAATAGGTGATATAGAAAACACAAGTAGGATCACTTCCATATGCTCATTTTTTGAAAATTTGGAAGCCACATCAACTAAGTTTCATTCTAAATTGGCCGACCCATCTCCTTTTGTTGAGTCAATGAAGAGTTCTAATGAACCAAAGTATGATATCAATACTACACAAAACATCTCTACTAGGAGATCCAAAAAAAATGTCCAAGTACACACCAAACTCTGTTCAATTGTTGGAAGGTAGTGATAACTCCCCCCTTCCTATCCATTTGTAAAGTAAATATCAAACATGTTACAACCGAGCTTTGTATGGTGCTTGGCTGTATTCCATGCTTGTGCCCGATGTTGGACCAAATTCTCTTTTTGTGGTAATAGTTATATGATTGTCAACTATGAAGTATATGTTGCAAATCTTGGGTTGTTTATCCCTTCACATGTTTTTGTTCCTCCCAAAAAATCAATAATACTTATGCCATATTCTGGTCCTCTTTATAGTTGGTCTAATTACTTGAAATTTTTTAAATATAAACGTATCATTTCCATGTATAGTATGTGCATGAATGGTTATGCTTATGGAAACTTTAATAATAAAAACCTATTATACATCGATGGTCGTCCACAAACTCACGGGAACATTGCAGGGTTCATAAATAGTTGCAAGTCCTTGTTATTTAGTGCAAATTGTTCCTTTGAGGATCACTCAAATGACAAATAGTTATTTATGAGAAGGAAGGCATCCAGATTTGTTGTTGTGCATGAAATATGTAGTTTATATTTTGGTGGTGAGTCGTTAATAAACTATAACTTTCATTGTCCACCAACCGCTCATCAAAAATGCCTTGAATTGGGTCTTCCTTTAGACGTCCCCTTAGGGCATAAGAAAAACATAATTGAGTATTTGTGTTTTTTGGATTTTCAATGGAACTAATGTAAATGTATTGTTTAATTCGACATTTGTTTTATAAAGTGGTTGGTTGCATATTACAATCATTACATCAAAGATGGGGGCTAAGCCGTATAACACCTACAAACATACTTTTGTTTATTTTATTTATTGAGTTTTATTAATGATTTTTATATTTTTAAATATTAATATTAAACTAAATTAATTTAATATTCTTTTGACCTTAAAAAATTAATTATTTTCTTCACTAACCAAATCTAATACTTACATTTCCTTTAAGGAGATTCATGAACAATTATTATAACGTTATGAATAAAATAAATGAAAAAATAACATTTCATAAGAGTAATTATTCAAATGAATTTCTTCATCCATTAACCAAATCCAATATTTCCATTCATGTTAATACAAAATCAACGAAATGAAATACGTAACATATTTTGTTAAAAGAAGATTGAACCAATACTTACATACTTTTACATACATTTTTAATAAAAGATTCATAAAGTTGGTAATATAGTTAAATATTGTAAAACCATTTCATCAAAAGTGTGTAGATCAAAGTTTATTATTATATATTATTTATATTTAATAATTTAAGCTCAATTAAATAAATTTAATATATTATAATAGTTGAATAATATAAATTAATAAAATCTTTGGAAAATTAAATATAATAATTGTGATTTTAGTAAACAATTATATTATAGCTTTGTCTTGTAATATTTGAATAACAAAAATTAGTAAAATGACATTATTATTAGTGAATAATTATATCATAATGTTATTATTACAATATATGAAAAAAACAAAATTATTCAAATGAGAATAATTTCACTCATCATATTTATGTATTTTTCTTTATAAACATGTCTAATCAACATATTGTATCTTGTTGGACAACAAACAATTCACATTGAAGAAAAATTAAACATTATATTGCATGGTTATAAGTTTTTCCAATCACATTTCAAAGTAAATGATTTCATAAAACTAAAGTTAAACATTATATATATGGCGACTCTAAATTATAATGAGTGATACATATCAAATTTAAGTTAAAAACAAAGAAATCATTAGAGTACTCATAATACATTTTATAAATCAAACAACATCAACATGATTTGAAAAAACACAATATACATGTGTGTTATATTGTTTATAGTTCACCGATGTGGTTGAAAGCACATCGGTGTGGTTGTTATGTAAAAATGCACTAACAAACAATTTAAGTAACAAAGTACGTATGCAAAGTTCTGCGATTAAAGTTTTGTGAAGGTTGTGCTTGGTGGAGGGAATCACTCTTCAGTGCCTCTCATAATTTAACATACAAACTTGATCCTCTGCCATTCCCTCAACACTTTTTCTCACATCTCCTCCTCTGTTAGCTGCTCAAATTTCTCCGAGATACCATATTAGTCATTTCTATATCCATAATGTGAAATCATGTCAATTCATTTGTAAATTGTATACCTACACCTCCTCTTCTTAACCTCATGGGGTTTATCGAATACCTCTTTGAAATCAGGGAGGAATTTCCTAGCCCTAAAGTATTTGTAACCGAGTCCCTTTCTAGTGGCACCGAGAACATCAACTCTATTCCCTTCCAAGTCCATCATCTTGGCCCCTACTTTGGCATAATTAGGAATGTCAAGCTCTACGATCAGATCTTCCCAGTGCCCCTTTTTCTTGATCAACGAGAAAGGAACCTTGGTGCATGTCTTAATTATAATACTTTTTCAACTTAAAAAATGACCTAAGGCCCATATTGTATATTTAATAGAACTTAAGAAGAACATTTGAAAAAAAAATGATGATCCATAAGCTTCATGAGCATGACATATTGATAAATATTAAGCATTCCCTTGGCCTCAACCTGCTCCTCCATGAGATCCTCACTCATGTATTTACTAAAAAGTTCATGTTTCTTTTTCTCCACAATATTGCACTCGATCTCTTTATCATTCAGAAAGAGCACATGGGAAAGAAAATCTCTCTTTCTATGTTTCTAGTTTCCCTTGTCCTACTCTCCCATCTCTTCCGCCACATATTCCTCTTCATCGAGTAGGAAGAGATTAACAGAAACAACCTCTCCACTCTTAATCATCAACTTGGCCTCTCTCTTAACAGAATTGAACCCTTGCCACTCACTCAACGATCTGGCCTGCATCTCCTTCTTCGTAGTCCACTCAAATTTCTCAAAGATACCATCCTCTTCATCCCTCTATCCATAATAATTGATGTCAATTTTCTTGTAAATATCATACCTAGACCTCCTCTTCTTCATCTCAGGGGGCTTATTGAATATTTCATTGATGTCGAGGAGGAATTTACCAACCCCACTTATATAATTGGTTTCTCAAATATGGCATGTTACAATATTCTGGTAACCAATTTTACAAGTGGGGTTGCGAAATTCCTCCCCAACATCAAAGAGATATTCGATAATCCCCCCAAGGCGAAGAAGAGGATGTCTAGGTATGATATTTACAAGTGAATTGAAACTAGTTATTATGGCTACAAGGATGATGAGGATAGTATCTTGGAGAAATTTGAGCATCCCGCGGAGAAGAAGATGTGGACCAGAGCATTGAGAGAGTGGTAGATGATCAATTTTGTCAAGAGGGAGGATAGGTTGATGATCAAGAGGGGACAGGTAGTTTCCTTAAGTCGGTCCTATTCGAGGAAGAGGAATATGTGGTATATGAAATGGTAGAGAAAGACAAGGGAAACCAAAAACAAAGAGAGTGAGAATTTGTTGCTCATGTGCCCCTTTCGGATGAGAAAGTGATCAAGCGAATGGTTGTGTAGAAGAATAAACATGAGCTTCTTAGTAAATACACGAGTGAGGATCTCATGGAAGAGCAGGATGAGGCTAAGGAAATGCTTAATATTTAGTGATAAGGTATGCTATTGAAGCTTATGGATCATCAATTGTTTTTCCAAATGTTCTTCTTAACTTCTATTAAATATATAACATGGGCCTTAGGTCATTCTTGAAGTTGACACAATATTATAATTAAGATATTCAACATGGTTACTTTGTTTCCTATCAATTCAAAGGGCCACTAGGAAAATATTATCGTAGAGATTGGTAGTCCTAATTATGCCAAATTAAAGGCCAATATGACGGACTTGGAAGGGAACAAATTTTATGTGCTCGATGCCACCAATAAGGGCCTCAGTTACAAATGCTTTAGTGCTACAAAATTCCTCCCTAACCTCAAAGTGATATTCAATAAGCCCCCTCGAGGTGAATACTATGAGGTTTAGGTATGCAATTTACAAGTGAATTAACATTCATTCATATTACGGCTACAGGAATGTTGGGGACGGTATCTTGGAGAAATTCAAGCACCCCACGGAGGAGGAGATGCGAGCCATAGTGTCGAGGGAGTGACATAGAATTGGGTCCACACACTAAATTATGAGAGGCACTAAAGAGTGACCTATTTTTTTTCCACCACAAAGAAAAACCTCCACGAAATTTAATTGTGGAGGTTTGCATACATAGGTTGTGAATTAAATTGTTTGTCCTCTGGTTTTTGTTGTTTCTTCTCCTACGCTTCTCGTCGTTGTCATCTCCGATTCACATTAAATTGTTTTTAGTCACATATATATTAAACAAATTGAAATTATAAAATACACACACATATTACTAGCTTTTATTTATCAAAGACTAACGTTAATTTGCGTTGGCAAAAAAATGTGGAAAAGTAATCGCTGCTACTACAATAGTTAATACACATTGTTCCCGGTGCGATATATCATAAAAAAAACATCGCTAAGTAGTGCGTTAAGTCTAACACACCAGTGCTTCATTGTTATTCGAGCACCATTATATACATAGTGGTGCATTGTGTTCTTGAATGAAACGACGTTAGGGAATCCAAAAAGATGCCCTGCTATGCCATTTCACATTTGTTGTGTTCGGCATGGTGTGGTTTTTTCTACAGAACACACTGTTTTGTTAAATTTTTTGACTGATAAACTAGGTCGTATAATTTTTTATATGAAAATCATTGGTACTATAAGCTCCTTGGAGCACCTACAATGTTTTAGCAATGAGTTGTCTTTTATGATGCATGTGTAATGGGGTGTTTTAGAAAGCGTATGGCTATGATAAATTTTTGAATATTTGTCCCAATGCCACTTTGTTAACATCACTAGTGCATTTGGTTGAAATGAATCCATCAGATATCCATTTTTCTAATTTTGTGGATTTTTTAATGGTGGTTTGTCTTAGAATTCACATGTAATTGGGCATCCTATAAGATGAACCACTATGGTAAATTATTATATATTTTTCCTGGTGCCTTGCAGGTGTGTTATCGTGGATTTGACACACTGTGGGATACAATTTTGTTATGGAAAAATAGGCGGTGCGATTGGTTAATAGAACACACCGGTTCTCCATTTTTTTTTAGAGCATGAGCATTGTGTTGATCAATGCATTATTATTTTATAATGCACCGTTTATGTGATGTTCCTGAAAATGAACCGTTGTGTTGAAGTTTCAACATCTTAATGGTGTAGTTCCATGAATGACACTAGTGCGTTTATTTATCTTATACACATCGAGATCAAAGATTCTTGTAAATTCATAGGACGCACTAGGAGTGGGGATTCCTATAAATTTATAGGACACACCAGCGTTTGGAGCGAGTTGAATTGTTTAAAGGACCACGTACAAAAAATATAAAAAAGACTAATTTTCAAGCCACTTTCAAATTTTAATGCATTGAAAATGAATTTAACAAAGTAATAAATAGTTTACATGGTGTCTTCTCTCCCAATGATGCATGGTTGCACCATAGAGAATAAATGAAAAATTGTGGTATGTTTCCAAAATTTGTAAATGAGTGGAATCTACCAATGGATCTATTGAAATGATTGTACATCACTACAAACAAGGTTATCGTGGAAGGAGAGTGAGTATTGGTCCTTGTTAGAGAGGTTGGAAGCACATAATGAGGCGTAACAATGAAAATCTATATGGAAAGTTTTTTATTTTACCATTCTTCGGTGTGTCCAAAAGTTGTATGGACCGGGGTGTTATATTTATGTGAGCATGGGTGCACCATTATACAACCAAAGTATATATATATATATATATATATATATATATATATATATATTAGCGGATATATATATATATATATATATATATATATTAGCGGATAACAATGCACCTTAATGTTGAAGCACTGGGCTGTTTGTCTTATGTGCATACTGGTGCATTTGTACCTTACAGGAACACCACTAAAAAAACCTCCACAAAAACCTTCGGCCGCTCACCACCGCTAACAACCTTCTCTATAAACAGAGAAGAGATAATTTTTTCATGGAGGTTTCGTAAAATCCTATACTACAAGGAATTCTACTTGAAGTGGATAGTGTTTCACTATGATAGGACACTAGATGTACCTATTGCATGATGATGACACCGATAGTATAGTCAAAGGAATATGTCTCAATATCAAATGAATGTTGCAGGTATGGAAATTCGAGGACTGGTGTGGAGAAGAGGTGGTGCTTATGATCCTGGAATGCTTTCTGTTGTGATTTAGGTTAGACAAACTTGTATTTATCCCCCCCCTTGTTCACTTGACTTAAAGGCCAAAAAATATGATAGATCGCCAACACAAACCTTCAATAGCATTTGGCAAGGCCCAATAAGTTGTGAAGCTCTATAAAAGTCGTAAGGGTTGGCTAGTCAAGAAAGAATTGGATCTTGGTTGGGTCCACATGCACCCCATGTTCATCCATGATGTATCCTAAGTATTGAATTCTATGCATTATGAATGAAAATTCCTCCAGATTGGCGTATACCTTGTGTTGTTGTAGGGTACTCAAGACCTGCTAAATGTGTTGCAAATGTTCTACCCAGGTACGACTGAAGATGAAGATGTCATCCAAATATATGACCATAAAATATTTTGTGAACGACCACAAAATATCACCCATCATCCTCATGAATGTCATTGGAGCATTATTCAAGAAAAAAGGCATGAACAACCACTCAAAGAGGCCTTATTTAGTTTGGAAATTCATCTTACATACACCAATTGGCTCTATTGGAACCTGGTGTTAGCCTAAATTTAGATTAATATTACTAAAGAATTTGGCACCCTTAAGCTCATCAAGAAAATTGTCAATCCAATTGATCAAGTATCGGTTCTTGACTACGATTTTTTTTAGGGATCTATAATCAATGTAGAGCCGCCATGTCCCATCCTTCTTCTGCACCAACATAATTGGGCTCTCGCAAGGTGAGGAGATTGGTTGAATGTGGCCCTTTTGGTTGAGCTCATGAATTTGATTCTTTATTTCCTCATTCTCCAGAAGAGAGTGTATGTATATTGGACCATTGTGTAAGGGAGCACCATGTATCCATTCAATTGGTTGTTTGACCTGACAGTGGATAGGCACCCCTATGGGTGAAGAGGAGATGTCTCCATACTCCTTTACAATCTTGTATACCTACTTCTACTGTGTAGAGAGACCCTGTGTTTAATTTGTGGTGGTCACAGTGACCTTTCACTCACCTTCTGACTGAACCATAAAGATGAAAAAATTTGGAGTCTGAGAGATTACCTTCTTGCACTACTTTGCTAAGATCAATGAAATTACAAAGTCGTGACTACCTATGACACCCTATATGGATGTAGATGTTGGCTACACTCATTTCCAAAAAATTATTACAAAAGGATAAAAGAATGACCTTTGACCATAAATAAATAATCCTAATGTTCCAAAACCCTAACCATAGGAGGCGAAGCGCCAAAAGGTTTGTGGGCCCCAAGGTGGTTAGTTGATACACTAACTTCTCGGGGGTACAAATTTTGCATACAATATTTTTTGTGACACACAGTACCTCATTGGAAAGATATAAATGAGAAGTACCAATGTTGGTAGGGCTAGGGCAGACCAGGGCCATCCCTCGTCCCCGACTAGCAAAAAAACATCCTTTAAAGCCTCAAAATGGCCCCTGAAGTTTAGGAATTGAAAAATTGTAAATAAAAAAGTGCCAACATGGAGAACCATGTTGATCTAGTGGAAGAGGTGGGTGGCCACTGATTTCCACCTGGATCATTGGAGATCCTTGGTTGAGATAGGGTTTTTATTATTCTCCCTGGCTAGGGTTTTGGAGAACTAGTGGTTCGTACAAGCCTTGTGATAAGGATATGGTATGTATAATAACATCATATTTAGTATATCAATGAAGTTTTCAGTGGTCCACACCATGTGTAAATAATATATCTTATTTCCAACTATGTATGTTCTTCATGAATTGTAGTTTACAATTATATATGTCATGTTGATTTGAAATAAGTAAAGGAATTTTTTCTTGAGTGATTTGACATCATAATTGAATAATTTAATAGTTTTTTATTGTTTTTATAATCATTGGAAAAGTGATTTTTTAGATCTAGTTTATGTATGATAAGGTTACCCTATAGGGATGAAAATTATCAAGTTGTTTAGGTATTTTTTCTCCTTGGATTGCATAGAATATTGGAATGTTAAGAATTGAGATATTGTTCTATTTATGTTTTTGTTCTATTATATATTTCATAACATTCATAAGGCTGAAATTTCATGGGGTTAAGATTAGGTAAACCTCTAATCAAAGAGGTGAATTTTAATTTTCATTAAACTATTAAAGTGTTGAAATTTTTGCATGCTTTCAAATATTTTTGTGGTTGAGACCACTGTAGAGTAAGAGGGAGATTGTATTTGATATGGAGATTACTTGGGAGAACTTGTTTGAAGTTTTTGGGTGTGAAACCCTAGGTTGCTTGGGAGAAGCACCTTAACCCATGAAAGGGATTTCTCTACTTCATGTACTTCTATTTTTTTTCACATGAGACTTGTTTAGGATGTATAAGGTGACTCTTGGTCTTAGAGACTATGACAAGATGGATGGAACTTCCAATTTTTTTCCATGGAAGCTCAAGGTTCAAATTCTTATTATGGAGGATGATCTTTGGGAGGATGTTAAGAAGGCGATTCTAGAGCCTATCAATCCAACATAGTTGGCCACTCATCAGAGGAGGGAAGAAAAATAAAATAGAACCATTCTTGACTCTATAAAGGATAATTTCATATCACACATTTCAGATAAAAATACAGGAAAGAAAATGTTTGATTTTTTGAATGAGTTATTTCAAAACTCATGTGATTATTGACATATGCTCTTGCAAAACCAAATTTCACCTAGTCACATGAGTAAGACAAATACTATGGTGATCTATTTGACTAGGATTAGTATATTGAAGTATCAAATGGCCACCATGGGAAGAAAAATGGAGGATCAAGAGTTTGTGTCCATTTTCCTAAAGGGACTTACTCCTTCATGGATGACTTTTGTTTAGGGTGTTTGTTGAGAGTATACCCAAGTTTCCAAGGATTTGGGTTGATCTTGTTCAAGATTATATCAAATTGCAGTGTTGTTTGAAGCAACAACAGGAAGTAGATGTTATTGGCCTTGTCACAAAAATGAATAAGGATAGAAAGAAAGGATATAAGAAGAAGCATGGTATATATACAATAAAGAAGTATTGGTTGGGAAGCTTGGTTATCGTCCTGATTTAAAGGTCTTGTTTCAGTCACATTTGGATCCAAGTTACTAACAGAGGGGTGTAGGGGGGATTTCCCACCCACTTTTATCTCCAAGGGGTCCAAGGGGGCAAGGATACATTTTTGGAGCCCCCCTGTTATAAAAACAGGATTGTGGAAAAATAAAATAAAAAACAAATGAGGAAATAAAACATAGAATATACACAATACAATAGAGACACAGATATAATTGGTTCACCCAGTGTGGGCTACGTCCACTAGAGAAATTTCCAGGTCCTTCCTTTTTATTATCCAACAAATTAAGGGATACAACCTACATCACACCCGTTGTAACTTCCTCTTCTTTCTCTCACAATCTCCTCTCTCAGAATACAATGCTCACAATGATGCATAGCCACAATACACTTCCCTCATAAAAGAGGGTTTCCTTCCAGGGAAACAAACCCTAACATAACGTTTACTATCATATATGTGAACTTATAATGAACGGTCACGACTTACTATGAAATTACAATATACATTTACAAGGTAATTTTTCCTTCAAGGGCCCGCTTGCCCTCAAACCCCAAAGGGGGGGAAACCCCCCGTGTGGAGCGGTGTACAATATTCCAGGGTGTATAGTATTCATTGGGTATGAACACGACTAAAAAAATACCTATGAAACATGAAGATAATCATGCTCCACAACCAACAATATCCCACTTGGAGACTGATCACAACAACTCCATTGGTGTTGTACCTACTGGACTATACTCCACCTTGGACCTGGAAAATTTCTCATATTCACCTTCATGCTTGAAGACCAATTGAAAGTGAGAAGGAACTCAATTTCTCCCTGGTTATCCCCTTTTGATAACATGTCTACAGGATTTTGGCTAGTGTGTATCTTTTCCAACTTCAAAAATGGATCGTATGAAATGGTACCTGAGATGTATATTCTTAGTATTTGAATGGAAGGATGAGTTATTTTCAAGATTAATGACACTCTCGTTGTCACAGTACAACCTGTTATTCTCTTGATTCTTTCCCAATTCCTCCAAAAACCTCTGCAACAAAATCATCTCTTTACTAGCCTTTGTAGCATCAAAATACTCTACCTCTGTTGTTGAAAGTGAAACAACCTTTTGTAGTTTTGAAATCCAACTTAAAATTCTTCCACCTACAACAAAAACATACCTTGTGGTGCTCCTCCTGTTATCTTTATCACCTTCCATATCTGGATTAACATATCCCTATAGAACAGTGTATGAACCTCCAAAACATAATGCATGAGTTGTAGTACCTTTCAAATACATGAGAATCCACTTTACTGCCTCCCAATGTTATTTACCTGAATTTTTCATATACCTACTCACAACTCCCACTGCATGTGAAATATCTGGTCTTGTGCAAACCATCGCATACATCAAGTTGCCAAATATTGACGAATAAGGGACCCTGGACATGTATTATATCTCCTCCTGTGTCTTGGGACACATTTCTTCGGTTAATTTTAAATGGTTGGCCAAAGGTGTACTAAATGGTTTTTCATTCTGCATTCTAAACCTCTCCAACACCTGCTCTATGTACTCACCCTGATACAATGTCAAATTGCGATTTTTCTTATCTCTTGTTATTCTCATACCAAGAATTTTCTTTACAACACCCAAATCCTTCATCGCAAATGAATTAGATAATTTCTTCTTGAGCACATTTATATCCTCCATATTAGACCCTGCAACAAGCATGTCATCTACACACAATAGCAAGATAATATAGCTTCCATTTTCTAGCTTTTTAAAATAAACACAGTGATCAAAATGACATCTAATATAACCTTGTTTTGTCATAAACATGTCAAACTTCAAATACCACTTCCTTGGAGCTTTCTTTAGGCCATACAATATCTCCTTCAACCTACATACAAAATTTTCCTTCCCTTTAACCTCATACCCCTATGGCTGCTGCATATAAATCTCTTCCTCCAAATCCCCATGGAGAAAAGTTGTTTTTACATCTAACTGTTCAAGATGTAAATATTCTACTTCCAAAAGACTTAAAATATTCCTAATTGAAGTCATTTTAACAACAGGAGAAAATATTTAATCAAAATCTATACCTTTCTTTTGTGCAAACCCCTTTACAACAAGTCTAGCCTTATACCTCTTTTTGCATCCATCTTCTTCCTTCAAATTGTAAACCCATTTATTTTGCAATGATATTTTTCTTGCAAGAAACTTATCCAAATCCAAAGTCTGGTTATTTACCATGGAAACCATTGCCTCTTTCATGCCTTTCTCCCACTTCTTTTTAGTGTGTACCTGCATTGCCTCTTCATAACATTCTAGTTCATCAGAATCAATCAATAATAAATAATGCAATGAAGGAGAGTATCGTTCAGGGGGTCTAATTAGCCTTGTAGATATTCTAACAACACATGCAGGATTTTGAGGTACCTGTTTCTCATGTTGTTGTACATTTTGATTTTCTGTTACCTTTGGAATTTATTTTTCAGTGATATCATCAAGCACTTTGTATTTTGGTTTTTCTTTTTCCCGTTTCTTTCACCGCAACTGATCTTTGTAAATGACCTTCTCATTTAATATGACATCTATACTCCTAATGATTTTGTGATTTTAAAAATCCCATAAGCGATAACCAAAATCATTAACATTGTATCCAATAAAAGTACACTTCTTGGATTTTTCCTCAAGATTTTTCCTATTTTCTTTATCAATATGGACAAATGCTTCACAACTGAAAGTCTTCAAAAAAGAATAGTTTACCTTTTTACCTGTCCATGCCTCCTCTGGAATTCCACCATCCAAAGAGCTTGAAGGTCCTATGTTTATTAAGTAAACATTAGTATCTACAAAATCTCCCCATAACTGTAAGGGAAAACCAACATGCAATCTCATACTCCTTGCACACTCCATGATTATCTTGTTCATCCTTTCTGACACACTATTTTCTTGTGGTGTTACTAGAACTATCTTCTCTCTACGAAACCCATGGTATGAACAATAATCATCAAACTCCTTGCTGCAATATTCACCTCCATTGTCTGATATGAGACACTTCAACCTTTTTCCTGTCTCATTCTCAACCAAATCTTTCCATTTATTAAAAGTATCAAAAACATTAGATTTTTGTCAAATGCAACAAACCCAAGTTTTTCTAGTTGCATCATCAATAAAAGTAACATAATAATGAGATCCACAAAGAGATGATACATGAGTTGGTCCCCATACATATGTATGCACAAGCTCTAACCTTTCACTCTTCTTTTCTTTTTTGACTCTGAGAAATCTGACTCTCTTCTGTTTTCCATAAACACAATGCTCACAGAAATCCAAATCAATTTCTTTAAGATCTGGAAACAAATTCTTTTTTGAAGTATATGCATCCCCTTCTCACTCATGTGTCTAAGACTATGATGCCACAATGTTGTATCCACTCTTTTAGAAGCTAAATAAATAGAAGAGTCATCATTACCAGTACATTAATACAATGTACCTACCTTCTCTCCTTTTTCTATCACCAATGATCCTTTGGTGACCTTCCACACCTTATTTGTAAATATGGATATACAAACTTCACTTTCCAACTACCCTGTTGAAATTAGATTTTTCCTTAGATATGGAACATGTCTTACCTCTTTCAACAACCACTGGTGTCCATTCCTTTGCTTTATTTTTACCTTTCCCATTCCAACAATTTTGCATGGTGCATCATCACCCAAATGAACCTATCCAAAATCACCTTGAACATAATCTAGAAAATTTTTCCTATGGGGTGTCGCATGAAATGAAGCCCCTGAATCTACTACCCAAGATTAAGAAATATTATCTACAGAAAGAATCAAAGCATCTTCTAACACATCACCTGTTACATTTGCTTCTTGATTTTTCTCTTGTTGTCCATCTCTTTGTTTCTTTGGAGCTCTACAGTCTTTCTTCAGATGTCCTTTCTTCCCACAATTCCAACACTTTATCTTTCCCAGTATGGATTTGGATCCTCCCTTCCTATAATTCTCGCAGTTCCCTGAGCCCTTTCCTCTATCCTTTTGTCTTCCGATGTTCTCTATGTTGAATGCATTACCTGATGTCTCACCTATGAGTTTCCGTCGCATTTCCTCGCTAAGGATAAAACCAACAACATCATTAAATTTTAAAGTGTTTGAACCAGAGACAGAGTTACTTACAACCATGACCAAGCCATTCCAACTTTCTGACAATGAGCACAAGATTAGAAGAGCCCTGACCTCATCATCAAAGTCTAGTTTTATGGAACATAGCTGATTAGTAACCATATTAAATTCATTTAAATGATCTGCAATAGACCCACCTTCTGACATATTCATATTAAATAATATCTTCATTAGAAATACCTTATTGGATGACGATGGTTTTTCATACAGTTTAGCCAATGCATCCATCAATGCCTTCATTGTCTTTTCTTTTTAAATATTGAAAGCCACCGATGTTGATAGGCTCAACCGTATCGTTCCTAGTGCCTTTATATCAAGAACCTCTAATTCTTTGTACTTCATGGCTATCAGCTTCTTTTCTATTCCACCCAATGGTAGGAATAGATCCTTCTGATATAAATAATCTTCCATATGCATCTTCCATAACTGTCAATTTTGGCCGTTAAATTTCATATGAAACAAATATATGGATGTCTCTCTTATATTGTGTTCTTCTATGTTTTATTTCCACATTCAGTTTGATTTGTTTTATTTTATTTCTCCACAATCCTATTCCTAGAAAGAAGTACTCGACTAAGGTGATGTGTTTTTGATGTCATTATATGGGGAATTATGTTTGGAAGTGCCCATTGAATGATAAGGGGAAGGGTATGAAAAACATTGCAGTTGGGACTATAGAAGGCATTGAGGATCTTTATCCCTTAGTTTAAGACTATTTTTTCCATGGATTCTTGTTTATGTTCTAACATTGTGTCTAGTGTGTGATGGTATGTGGGTAGTGGAGATTTGAGACACATGACATATGGTATCTATTTATTTAGTATGATTTGGGAGTAAGAGGGAGGGATGATTGTGGAGCTTGGTGATGATGCCACATATCCCATGAGAGGATTTGGATTCATTTATATTTATATTCCTTTAGGTCATGTTCATGAGCTAAGTGATATTCTATTGGTTCCTAGTTTGAGGAAGAACCTTCTTTCAAGTTATTATATGACATATGTACATGGGAGAGTTTCATTTTAGGGGAAAAAATGCACCATAAGTGATTCTAGTCTAGCTATTTTGAGGACTTTGGATATAGATCTTAGAGAGGGTGGTTGTCATGGGGATAGACCTTTCATTCCACTTGAGCATCGCATACCACTCAAGAAGCCTAGTCATTGCACAACATTGACATGACCTTAATAGGTGGGCATGACTATCAACTAGTTGTATCACCTATATTATTCCTAATGACGTTTCCTAATCAAACCCAAGCCATGCACCTTCAATTGTGTGAAATATCAAAGTTCTCATTTCACCGTATGAAATGGTGTGCCATTTCCACCCAACCATAGGCAACCTATTGTTTACTCTCTCAAGATAAGAATAATTTAACAATTGATTGGCCAATGAGAGACCATGTTATTATCCATCTAGGTAAACGCATGATATTCCATGGAGGTAGTGTCTCTAGTTTTCCAAGAATTCACATACCATTGATGCACTTATCAAAATTGTTTTCTTGCCACAATAATGCACAAAATCCATCACATTCCCAAGTCAATCCATTTTCTGTCAAACCCTATGATGTAGCACCTCATCAATCATCCATAATTGCTAGGAAATACATCCTTGGTAATCCTAGCCTATGCTCTAGTACAATGACCTAACACTCTCATGATTTCAACCCACGAGCCATTCACCAAGGATACCAAATCTTATGGACTCACCATGCACCATTAGTCATGTTTTTTTGGCATGCCATTCATCATGCCATTGCCAATGGCACCTCGATTTAGGTACTTACAATCTCCCCTACTTGAATTGTTGGCATACTTATCAACATGGCCTCATTGGATCCTCCAATGAAAAGAGAGTTGGTGATGAAGAGACACTTCTACAATTTTCACATTCGACCATGGCTCTAATATGATTTTTCAGAGGGCTAAACTTTTCATTTTGCTTAATTTTCCCATACCACTCAAGAATCCTAGTCAGTTGGTAGAATTGAAATAACCTTGATAGTTTGGCATGACCATCAACCACTTGTATCACTTGGAATACTCCTAACTGACATGTCCTAACCAAACCCAAGCCAGACACCTTCAACCTTGAAAAATGTCAAAGTTCTCATTTCACTATAGGTGATGCTACATAATAAACACCCAACCATAGAAAACCTATTGTCACCTCCCCTAAGCCAAGCATACTTGAATAATCGATTATCCAATGTGATACCATACAATCTAGGATAAGACATGATAGTCCATGAAGATCATGTCCTTATTTCACTAAGCATTCACATACCTTCGATGCACTAATCAACACGATTTCCTTGTCACAATAACACACACAATCCATCACATTGCCAAGTTGTGCAATCCTTTGTCGAAGAATGTTATGTAGCACCTCATATGTCATCCACCATTGCTAAGAAATACAACATTTGTCCTCATATTCTGCATGCTAGTACACCATCCTAACCATCTCATGACTGCCACTCGTGATTTTTTCACTGAGGTTACCAAATCATATGGACTTGTCATGCACCTTTATTCATGTTTATTCATGTTTATGAAGTGGTGCTCCTCCTACATGGCTAGGGGGGCGCCACCCTTCCTAAATGCTCAAAAAATGGTCGAATTTTCAAGTGAAAAGAATGTTTCTATCCTTGAAATGATGGGTTTCTTCCTCCAATATGACTTAATGATCATGGAAAATGTCTTTCATGGTGTCAACGATTTGTGACACTTGGAAAAGTTCATGCAACACTTAGTAAGGTGCATACAACACTTTGCGACACTTGCGACACTTAGGGTGTGACACTTAAGTGTGGAATTTTGATGTGTAATAGATGCCCCCTAAAGTGTGAGGTCAGAAGAGAAATCGATGTCTGAAACACTTTACAAATTATTCAATGCAAGGGTGTTGGAGTAGGAGGACCTGGTAGAAACTGCAAACAACCATCAAACAATATAATATATGTTTCATTCCCAAGGCATGAATACCTATGCTCGGAATACGAGTTGACTCAAAGCATGGTCATTGACCAATACACTATGGATCCATGAGAATACTGACTAAGGATGTGGCCACCAGATATACAATGTGGATCCATACCTCCATGACATGAACTGATCACAACCACAAAAAATATACAGTGGAGCCACGAGATGAAAAAACATAGCCACGGATCAATACAAAGTGGATCTATATAAACTTATATCTATCAGTAATATTTCTAGCATGGTAATTGTAATAAAATATTTTACATGCTCAAATGATCTCCATCGCAGCCTAGGAAAAGCACATAATAGAGTGAGAACCTGTTGTAATCTAGGGAAAAGTAGGGAGTTTTACCAGTAGAACCTTATCTTAGTACTGAGAGTCGCCCTCAGATTGCAGGACGATAAGCCCATCACCCATCAAAATGTTTGTGGAGGTAGGTTTATGATTGGAGGTCAAATGGACAAAGCTCAGCGTAAGAATGTTTAAACATAGAAAATCGGGCTAGTGATGCATAAGCAAATGAGTTTCTCATTAACTTCAGTTAGTGATTTAAGGCTAAAGGTGAGAAGGAGGAAGACTTAGTGAGGAAAGTGGACAAGTCTGCCATGAGCATCCAACCTTCAAGCAACTTGGTGCAGAGAAACTTAGGCACACGAGAACTCTTGAACTTAAGTTTAAGATACTAAAATATATCACATCAACATTATAATGAAACCTCCATTACAATACAACTACAACATATCATCTAGATCATCCATGCACGAGCATTTCAGCATAAGAGGAAACATTACATTGAAAGAAAATACCGAAACAGATCATAGCAGCATTACAATCAAACCTCCATTATAATACAACTACAACATCTTGTCTGGATCATCCATGCATGAGTGTTTCAGCACAAGCGGAAACAAGATGATGAAAGAAATTGACTTCTATTAATGAGAAAGTCTCAGGTCTCATACATAACTAGAGAACAACTTTTCTATCAAAATATTACAAATAGGGAGCTCTGCTCAACCCTCCTCTTTAACATATTCTTCAATTGATGTATTTATACCCAAAATAGTGGACAACCGCTAGGAGTGCGAGTTGGCCATCCTGTCCTCGACTCTTCCATATGTGTATCCTTCTGTCAGATGAAAGCTCAGATCAACATGGCTCTATAGGAAAAATCATCCCTCATGGTACCTCGGGCTAACAGTTCCATCTCCAAGGCTAGACCCTCCATGCTTTTCATTTATGCAGTGAGCCAAGGTTTCAACTAATAGTCCTTGTTCATTAATTGATTTCTCCTCGGGATTGGGACAAGGATTGACGACTAGGGGCGACCATGTGCTGCTATTGGATTCGATGTTGAATGATCATGTGATTTTGGGGTCGTCGAAAGTAGTTTGGACCCACACCACTTTTGGTCCCAAAACTCACCACCTTCCACCACATAGATCTCCCACAATACCATGGTTTAGATTTCATCATGCTCAAGGATTTTAATGCTCGAGCATGTTGTGGCCCCAAAATGAAGCGTGGTCATTGATCTGGTCGCGATCTACGATCTGGGTGCACCTGTTATTTTAGCACCCCCGCTAAAGCTTATCTGCCTGCCAACTATAACGTCCTTCAAACTACGCTTAGAGATGGTGCTAAATTAAACTGCACAGGGGATCTTTACTGTTGAAAAATGCACCCGCCTGCTTGCCTGTGCTCATGGCTATCACCTGCAACTGTTAACAACTTCATGTGATAACACCTTACAAATACATCATAGAGATACACACATACACATAGACATATATAGAGACATACACAAGTAATCATATCCCAAAGAACAATTATTTTATTATACGATAGACAGTACAACACAATTACATATAACCTCTCACATGAAGCTATCTAAGCCTTCATGTGCTTATCTATTTATACCTCTATCAGGAAGTTGTAACTGCTTAACTTCCTGGGTTGGTCGGTTAACAAAGACTCTGATTGACTTCCACTTCTAACTATGTCGGTTGACCGACAAGTTGTAAGTCAACCATCTGGTCTAGTCAGTAGGGTCGACTAGCCCCTACAACATCTAAGAAATTGGAAATATCTTCTAAATTTTTAGATGCAACTTCGACTCTTAATAAGTGTGCATCTAGGAGGTCACCATTGATGCTTGTCAGATATTCTCATGTTTCTAATCCTGAAAGGTGATCAGGTCATACATTATTTTTCCCTGGTCGAATGATTATGCCAAATTCAAATTCCTTAAATAATAGTAACCACCGACAAATATTTCCTTGATGAATTGGTTTATTTACCAAGTATTTTAATGCTTGATGGTATGTAAAAAATGTAAAGGGGTTTTCCAATAAATAGTGATGGAACTAGTGTAGAGAGAAAATCACTAACAAGGCTTCCCTTTCCGTAGTTGAATAGTTTCTTTCTACTTTATTCAGTTTCTGACTTACATACGCATTTGGGTGATCCATTGTGTCGCTGTATGGCTGAGCTAAAATCGACTTGACAAATACATTAGACGCATCGACATGGACATGAAATTTTCTTGACCAGTATAGAAATTTGAGAATGGGTGCTTCGACCAAATTCTTCTTTAAAAATTCGAAGGATTCTTGGAATTCTTGGCTCCATTTGAATTCGACATATTTTCATAGAAGCTCATCCATTAGGAAGGTGATTTCTGAGTAGTGGCGTATAAACTTCCTATAATATCCAGTATGACTCAGTAGAATTTTGATTTGTTTTTTATTCACTGGTGGTTTTAGAACAAGGATAATATTTATCTTATCCATGTCGACCTTTACCCCATATTTACATACCACGTGTCCTAGCAAGATTCTAATAGGTGTGGAAAATATGCATTTTGTGATGTTTAGTGGTAGTTGAATATGTCTGCAGTATTCTAGCATAAGTTGAAGCCATTGTATGTGATTTATGAATAGACTATAGATTGTCCAGTCGTCAAAGTATACAACCATGCTATAAAAAATATACTCTTGGAAAGCTTTGACCACTATTCTTGAAAAAACCATTGGTACGTTCTTCAGTCTGAATGGCATTACTCTGTAGGTAAAAGATCCAAATTCCAAAATGAATGTTGTTTTCTCCTGATTTTATTTTTCTATTGGCACCTCATTATATCTTGAGAATATGTCAGTAAATGAATAACATTTGTGACCAACGACATAATTTATGATCTCATCAACAAAAGGGGTAGGGAATGGATCTGTCACAGTCTTTTTATTGAATCCCCAAAAATCGACACAAATTCTAAATTTCTTTGGATCATGCTTCTTTGGTTGTACCACCATTGGACTTTCCCATTCTTCCTCGTCGATAGGATAAATAATGACTTCTTGTAGAATTCCCTTGATCTCTTTTTGAATGAACATTTTGTTCTTATGTGCTAACTTGTATGGTCATTTTTTGATTGGATATTCTCCTGGGATCAGTTCAATATGCAGTTCACTCATTTCCTCTACAAGTCCTTTCAGGTCCTTATAATCATGTGCAAAATCATCTTGATACTCTTTTATTAGACTGACTATGTCGTTTGTTTTCTTGTCAGACCAACAATCACCTATTCACACCATTTTTGGTCAACTATCATTTGATATGTCGAATTCCTTCATTTTTATTTCCATGTACATCCATTTTGGTGGCTTTGCTTCTTCGACATGGCATTCTCCTTCTTCAATTTTCATAAATATTTTTGGGATGTCAAGTTGTTCCTGATATTCTTTGTGTTCCGTGGCTATACTTAATATTGACTTCACATGATTCTGTAGTGTTGGATGATCTTTCTTCCAACAAAATCTTTGTCCTAGTCATTTTATATTCTCCATGTCGATCCTCCATGCAATCAATATTTTGTTGTTTTATTTTTCTTTCTGTACAACTGGTGAAGGAATTTCTAGAAACCTTTTTATTTGACATGTTGCATCTTTCAAGTGTTCCTCTACTGGATTAAAATTAAATTATTGCACACAATTTCCTTTGATTTCATCGTAGTTTGAATTGTGGCCATAGGCTTCTTCATTCTTGTACCATTTGCTTGGTATATCATATAATGTACTTGGGAACATATGGGGCCATACCCTTTCATCCATGTATCCTATTCTTCGCCATTCACTTTCACAATGTTGAATATGTTCTGTTGGATCGTAGCCGATTTTGAATGTGAAAATATCTACATCTTTGGATAATTTCTTATCGCTGAATATTTCAACGAAGTACGTCGACACAATTGTCCATGTTTGTAATTGAGGGGAATGTGTTTCCCCACATCTTGCAGCCTCACCTGTGAAAATTTCCAAAAGACTCTATGTACTTCCTTTCTCTCCTATGGATTTTTCTACCTCTTCAACATGGGTTGAAGGGGTATGTCGTTCACTATATCACAAGGGTTTACTTATATGATTGTCAGTTGAAATGAGAGTGTGAGTTTATTGGGTTATTTTTTCAAATAATTTTGGTACAACATGGATTGAGTAGCATGTATTAATATGTTTCTTTGGAATAACTTCAGTGGACCAACAATCTTTCACATGTTCTTTGTAATTATCTATTTTCTAGTTGTATAAAGTGAAGTAAGAATTATGTCAGACCGACATGGGGGATTCTCTCAAAATTTCTCCTTATGCAGTTGGTTCTATGTAGTCTTTTTTTTGGTTGTTTATCTTGTATAGACATCTGGCTTCTTGATCCTCATCCCACAAATCCATCCATGGTTTTCCTTCCTTTGGATCCAGGGGAATAATTATTTTTCTCCCACTTGCATTCAATTTAATTCTATCTCTTTCCAGGGAGATAGTTTCTTTCATTCATCGACCCATGGTTGACCGACAAGAGCTACATATGCTAGAATTCCTTTGACAAGTTCGATCACCTAGAAATCAACCAAAGTCAATATTCCCATAATTTGTGTGTCGACATTTCTCAGTATTCCAATTGGTTCTATTAATATATGATCAACTAACTTAAGATAATTCATTGTGGTTACTAGGTTGGGTCAGCCCATTCTTATCCATGTTTCTTTTGGTAAAATATCGACTTGAAAACCAAAATCAATGACCACCTGATTGACCATCATTCCCTTAATCTCCAATTCGACTCATTGATCGTAATCTTTGTTGTTATAAGAAAGGTGATTTCTACCCTTGGTTAATTTCTGACCATCTTTGTATTCCCTTAATCCTACCTATCGATTGTTTTTCTTTGAGTAGTTGCAAAAATTCTTGGATGGTGTCTTCATTTCGACTTCTTGGATTTTTTTTATCTTCTGTGGAATTCATGAAGAATTTAAGAGTGTTTGTCATTATTTTCTCTTCTTTATCCGGGTTTGGGAAGTTGTTACCTTCTTTCTTTGGTAATTTTTTGGTGGAGTATGGATGTGGAATCATGTGCCTAACCTTGTAACAATATGTATAGATTCATAGTTTTTATAGGTATAACTTTTTCAAGTACTATCGGGAAGTATTCTAAAGAGTGATATCCAATGCCGCATATGTTGCAAAAATTCATATCAATTCAGTATTTTATAGGATAGTATGCGTTGTCGTGATCATTTTTCCATCAATTAAAACAATATGGTCATCCACGACCTCGACCTCGACCACCAAATCCACGTCGACCTCCTCGACCTCGACCACCGTAGTAATCATCTCTTCGAACATAGTTTTTTTATTGGTTGTTGGTTTATTTGTGGTATATTGTTCATAGATTATTCCAATTTCTAGCGTTTAGATGGCATTATGAAGTTCGACGATTGAAAGATTCATAGATGTGGCACCACTTTGTGTTTTTTATATTGTGTGGATAATCTTGTATAATATTATCAGTTAGGAATTCACATATATTACAATATTTTTTTTCTTGTACTCAGTGGACGTCTGTTGTTTTTGTGTGCTCATTTAGGGGACAATTATCCTTTATGTGTCTATCCCTGGTGCATGTGGTGCACCATATTTCATTTTGTTGTATAGGGATATTTTTGATAGTTTGTTGAAAATGTTCCATTTTTCCCTCAAGTTTCTCTGTCATCGAGGAATTCTAAGGGATATCACCATCTAAATCAACTCGTTGTTCCTTATGTATCATGTCTTCACAGTTGGTTATCTCGTATAAGCATAGTGGAGATCAGAGTCTTGGCAGTATCCCAGGTACATACCACTGGACTAGCAAGTTTTTATCAATTGTCGTCAGGACTTGACTTAGGAGATCCTTGAACCTCTTGTCATATTCTCTTACCGACTCACCTGGTATTTTTTTGATTTTGTTTAACTTTTGAGCTTCCAAATGTGTGACATCCTGGATTTTAAATAATGTTAGAAAACTATTATTTATTTCTTATTTTGAATGAGTTTGCTTTTTTATGTAGTTCATGAACCATATTAAGGCGCGGTGGCGCAACACAACTCCAAATTGAGCCATTTTCCTATCCTCTTCTGTAATATTTGTTGCATCCCAAAACTTTTCACATATGAACCAATGGCATTTTGGGTCCTCCTCTCCTTCGTAAATGGGGATGTGGTTGAATCCCATTTTGAATTTCTTGGTAGGGACGCTTGGTTTTCTTGGTGTTTGAGCTACTACTGCTTTCGACTAAGCTGTCAAATCTTTTGGTCGATTTTGTCTGCGTCTGACAATGGATGATACTCAAGGAATAGTTGTTTCTTATTGATTACATAATACAGGTTCTTATTTTGGGAATTTTGATCTTTGTATTTGACTAAATGTTGTTCCAAAGGATGTGTCAATTCTAGACTATAGTTAATTTCTTCTCTCAAGATTAGATGTGGCAGGGGAGTCTATTCAGTGAGGTCCTTGAGTTGGATAATCATATTTTTGACTTCATTTTGTTCAGGCTCGGCAATCAATGCATCTCATAGATTTCCCAAGTCATCCGTTCTGTACCATAATATTGCAGATTGGTCGTCGATCTACAACTTTTGTTGGAGAAATTCTCTTACCCTTGGACTGGTTTTTGGTGCAGGAGATGTATGTAAAGTTGGTCTAGATTCTTTGTAATCCATACTTTCTAGTTCGTTGACCGATTGATGGAAGTTCAGTTTTGCATCGCTACATATGTCGGGTGTCATCGCGGATGTTGTTATTGATAACTCTGGTCAATCTCTGTCTGGCTCATATTTCTCATGCACTATGACAGGATGACCCTCCTCAGACATCTTTCTATTTGAATTTCTTTTGTTCCACTCATTACAAAGTTCTTCTCTTTTCTGTTGTCTTTTATCCCATTCTATTTTCAGGATATCCATAGATTTCTTATGGGCTTGCTTCCATCTTGTCGACATTTAGGCTTGGGAAACACTACTTGCTTTTATCACATATCACAATCTCAACTGATCCCCCATTTCCAACCTAACTTAATCTAAGTTGGGAGTGTTGGCCATATTTATTTCTTCAAGAAGTAATCCCAGGATTCTCTTATATCTTTTCACTTTGCATTAAGAAATTCTTCCCACTTTTCGTCTCTTTCTTGGAAGTTGCTATTTGGTAACAATGTGCCTAATATTGGTAAGTATTCGACAATATCATTGACTCCGTTGTCAACAATGAATTTATGAAGAAGTGTTGGAACCATGAAGAAAAATCTGTCATGCAATTCGGTATAGAATTTCTCTTTTATTTTGGCGAGGGACTTCCGATATTCAATGGCTTGTTCTGAAATATAATTTCCAATCATTCTTTCGAGCTAGTTGTGCAGGTTTGTTCTTCCTCCATTCATAACTTCAGGCCTAAATTCTCATCGTGTTTTAATTTACGCATCACCTGATATGTTAATGTGTTGAAACAAAGATTTTAGGATAGCTTCAAGGAATCTTTCATGCGTCTCTTAAAAGAACCGCGATCTTGCTTCAGCTAGTGAGAGGTTATTCCTTCTTGCATAGTTTCCGATGTAGTTTTCGATTTTTCACTCCCACCACTCACATATGTCTTATTGAGTTATCATTTATGTACACTTATACATGCCCAAGTTCAGTACTATTGGCAACAGAACCAATGTTGTAATATAGGGAAAAGTAGGGAGTGTTACTAGTAGAACCTTACATAGACATCATAGAGATACATGCATACACATAGACATATATAGAGACATACACAATTAATGAGATACCAAAGAACAATCATTTTATTATATGATAGACAGTACAACAAAATTACATAAAACCTCTCACATGAAGTTATATGAGCCTTCATGTGATTATCTATTTATACCTCTATCAAGAAGTTGTAACTGATTAACTTCCTGGGTCGGTCGGTTAACAGAGACTCCGATCGACTTCCACTTCTAACTATATCAATTGACTGAAAAGTTCTAGGTCGACCATCAAGTCTAATCGGCAGGGTCAACTAGCCCCTATAACAACTCCAAACCCAGGGTCTTCGTCCCGATCTCGAAGCAGTATGAGTCTAGTCATGCTAATAGATGACTTGATGTCGAACATGGTAGAAACCACTTGATTACCGGTCATTGAGGTATATTGTTAACAAGTGCAAGGGAAATCACCAATGATGAAAATGATTCTCAAGGTACATTTAGTAAATTCCAACAAATGTGAATAAATGAGTTGAGGTCGAACATGCATGGAATCATTCGATGAGAGGCCAATGGTATAAACCCACTGTCGAAAGAGAGGAGTCCTGTCATTCAGGCATGCAGGTCCCAAGGTACTAACTGGTTTCTTATTATAATTCTTGGATAAATTGTGAAGTCAATAGGAAAAAACTCGTCAAAGGAGGGCCATGATGTATCTCCCATCATTGACACAAAATTGACACAGGAAAGTGATGTGAGATGGTGGATTAAATGAGTATGGACTGACACAGGAATGGAAACTAGTAATATTGCAGATGGCTGGTTTGAAATGAAACTTCCCTTGAACATTGTAAATAAACATGAGATTCTTAGTAAATACATGAGTGGGGATCTCATGGAAGAGTAGGATGAGGCCAAGGAAATGATTTATATTTAGTGATAAGGTATTCTATTGAAGCTTATGGATCATCAGTTGTTTTTCCAAATGTTCTTCTTAACTTATATTAAATATATAACATGGGCCTTAGGTCATTCTTGAAGTTGACACAATATTATAATTAAGATATTCAACATGGTTCCTTTCTTTCCTATCAATTCAAAGGGCCACTAGGAAAATATTATCATAGAGATTGGTAGTCCTAATTATGCCAAATTAGGGGCCAATATGACGGACTTGGAAGGGAACAAATTTTATGTGCTCGGTACCACCAATAAGGGCCTCAGTTACAAATACTTTAGGGCTACAAAATTCCTCCATAACCTCAAAGTGATATTCAATAACCCCCCTTGAGGTGAAGAATATGAGGTTTAGGTATGCAATTTACAAGTGAATTAACATTCATTCATATTACGGCTACAGGAATGTCGGGGACAGTATCTTGGAGAAAGACAAGCACCCCACAGAGGAGGAGATGCGAGCCATAGTGCCGAGGGAGTGACATAAAATTGGGTCCACACACTAAATTATGAGAGGCACTAAAGAGTGACCTATTTTTTTTTCCACCATAAAGAAAAACCTCCACAAAATTTAACTGTGGAGGTTTGCATACATAGGTTGTGAATTAAATTGTTTGTCCTCTGGTTTTCGTTGTTTTTTCTCCTGTGCTTCTCATCATCATCATCTCTGATTCACATAAAATTTCTTTTAGTCACATACATATATATAAAACAAATTGAAATTATAAAATACACACACATATAACTAGCTTTTATTTATCAAAGACTAGCATTAATTTGTGTTGGAAAAAAAATGTGGAAATTAATCGATGTTAGTACAATAGTTAATACGCATTGTTCCTGGTGCGATATATCATAAAAAAAAACATCACTAAGTAGTGTGTTAAGTCTAACACACCAGTGCTTCATTGTTATTTGAGCACCATTATATACATAGTGCTGCATTGTGGTCTTGAATGCAACGACATTAGGGAATCCAAAAAGATGCCCTACTATGCCATTTCACATTTGTTGTGTGCGGCATGGTGTGGTTTTTTCTACAGAACACATTGTTTTGTTAAATTTTTTGATTGATAAACTAGGTCGTATAATTTTTTATATGAAAAGCATTGGTACTCTAAGCTCCTTGGAGCACCTACAATTTTTTAGCAATGAGTTGTCTTTTATGATGCATATGTAATGGGGTGTTTTAGAAAGCGTACTGCTATGATAAATGTTTGAATATTTGTCCCAGTGCCACTTTGTTAACATCACTAGTGCATTTGGTTGAAATGAATCCATTGGATATCCATTTTTATAATTTTTGGAATTTTTAATGGTGGTTTGTCTTAGAATTTACATGTAATTGGGCATCCTATAAGATGAACCACTATGGTAAATTATTATATATTTCCAAAATTTGTAAATGAGTGGAATATACCAATGGAGCTATCGAAATGATTGTACATCACTACAAACAAGGCGATCATGGAAGGAGAGTGAGTATTGGTCCTTGTTAGATAGGTTGGAAGCACATGATGAGGCGTAGCAATGAAAATCTGTATGGGGATTTTTTTATTTTACCATTCTTTGGTGTGTCCAAAAGTTGTATGGACCAGGGTGTTATATTTATGTGAGCATGGGTGCGCCATTATAAAACCAAAGCACCATAGAAAAAAAAATGCAACAATCTCTGGTTCCCCACCTCCACTATATATATATATATATATATATATATATATATATATATATATATATTTAGCGGATAACAATGCACCTTAATGTTGAAGCACTTAGGTGTTTGTCTTATGTGCGTATTGGTACATTTGTACCTTATAGGAACACCACTAAAAAAACCTCCACAAAAACCTTCAGCCGCTCACCACGGTTAACAACCTTCTCAATAAACAGAGAAGAGATAATTTTTTCATGGAGGTTTCATAAAATCCTCTGCTACAAGGCATTGTCCTTGAAGTGGATAGTGTTTCACTAAGATAGGCCACTAGATGTACCTATTTCATGATGATGACACCGATAGTATAGTCAAAGGAATATGTCTCAATATCAAATGAATGTTGCAGGTATGGAAATACAAGGACTGGTGCGGAGAAGAGGTGGTGGTTATGATCTTGGAATGCTTTCTGTTGTGATTTAGGTTAGGAAAACTTGTCTTTATCTCCCCCCTTGGTCACTTGACTTAAAGGCCAAAAGATATGATATATCCCTAACACAAACCTTCAATAGAATTTGGTGAGGCCCAATAAGTTGTGAATCTCTATCAAAGTCGTCAGGGTTGCCCAATCAGGAAAGAATTGGACCTTGGTTGGGGCCACATGCACCCCATATTCATCCATGATGTATCGTAAGTATTGAATTCTATGCATTATGAATGAAAATTTCTCCAGATTGGTGTATAACTTGTGTTGTTGTAGGGTACTCAAGACCTACTAAATGTGTTGCAAATGTTCTACCCTAGTACAACTAAAGATGTGTATGTCATCCAAATATATGACCATAAAATAGTTTGTGAACGACCACAAAACATCACCCATCACCCTCATGAATGTCATTGGAGAATTATTCAAGAAAAAAGGCATGAACAACCACTCAAAGAGGCCTTATTTATATTTGAAATTCATCTTACATACATCAATTTGCTTTATTGGAACCTAGTGTTAGACTGAATTTAGATTAATATTACTAAATAATTTGGCACCCTTAAGCTGATTAAGAAAATGGTCAATCTGATTGATCAAGTATCAGTTCTTGACGGTGATTTTTTTTAGGTATCTGTAATCAATGTAGAGCCGCCATGTCCCGTCCTTCTTCTGCACCAACATAATTGGGCTCTCGCAAGGTGAGGATATTGGTCGAATGTGGCCCTTTTGGTTGAGCTCATGAATTTGATGCTTTATTTCCTCATTCTCCAGAGGGGAGTGTATGTATATTGGACCATTGGGTAAGGGAGCACCATGTATCCATTCAATTGGTTGTTTGACCTGATAGTGGATAGACACCTCTATGGGTGAAGGGGAGATGTCTCCATACTCCTTTACAATCTTGTATACCTACTTCTACTGCGTAGAGAGACCCTATGTTGAATTTGTGGTGGTCATAGTGACCTTTCACTCACCTTCTGACTGAACCATAAAATGAAAAAATTTGGAGTCTGAGAGATTACCTTCTTGCACTACTTTGCTGAGATCAATGAAATTACAAAGTCGTGACTACCTATGACACACTATATGGATGTAGATGTTGGCTACACTCATTTGCAAAAAGCATTACCAAAGGATAAAAGAATGACCTTTTAACATAAATAAATAATCCTAATGTTCCAAAACCCTAACCATAGGAGGCGAAGCGCCAAAAGGTTTGTGGGCCCCAAGGTGGTTAGTTGATACACTAACTTCTCGAGGGTACAAATTTTGCATACAATATTTTTTGGGACACACAGTACCTCATTGGAAATATCTAAATGAGAAGGACCAATGTTAAGAGGGCCAGGGTAGACCAGGGCCATCCCTCGCCCCTGACTAGCCAAAAAACATCATTTAAAGCCTCAAAATGGCCCCTGAAGTTTAGGAATTGAAAAATTGCAAACAAAAAATTGCCAATATGGAGAACCATGTTGATCTAGTGGAAGAGGTGGGTGGCCACCGATTTCCACCTGGATCATTGGAGATCCTTGGTAGAGATAGGATTTTTATTATTTTCCCTAGCTAGGGTTTTGGAGAACTAGTGGCTCGTAGAAGCCTTGTGATAAGGATATGGTATGTATAATAACGCCATCTTGAGTATATTAATGAAGTTTTCAGTTGTCCACAACATGTGTAAATTATATATTTTATTTCCAACTATGTATGTTCTTCATGAATTGTAGTTTACAACTATATATGTCTTGTTGATTTTAAATAAGTAAAGGAAAATTTTCTTGAGTGATTTGACATCATAATTGAAGAATTTAATAGTTTTTTATTGTTTTTATAATCATTAGAAAAGTGAGTTTTTAGATCCAGTTTATGCATGATAAGGTTACCCTATAAGGATGAAATCTATCAAGTTGTTTAGGTATTTTTTCTCCTTGGATTGCATAGAAGATTGGAATGTTGAGAATTTAAAAATTGTTCTATTTATGTTTTTGTTTTATTATATATTTTATAACATTCATAAGGCTGAAATTTCATGGGGTTAAGATTCGGTAAACCTCTAATCAAAGAGGTGAATTTTTATTTTCATTAAACTATTAAAGTGTTGAAATTTTTGCATGCTTTCAAATATTTTTGTGGTTGAGACCACTGTAGAGTAAGAGGGAGATTGTATTTGATATAGAGATTACTTGGGAGAACTTGTTTGAAGTTTTTGGGTGTGAAACCCTAGGTTGCTTGGGAGAAGCACCTTAACCCATGAAAGGGATTTCTCTACTTCATGCACTTCTAATTTTTTGCACATGAGACTTGTTTAGGATGTATAAAGTGACTCCTTGTCTTAGAGACTATGACAAGTTGGATGGAACTTCCAATTTTGTTCCATGGAAGCTCAAGGTTCAAATTCTTATTGCGGAGGATGATCTTTGAGAGGATGTTGAGAAGGCGATTCTAGAACCTATCAATCAAACATATTTGGCCACTCATCGGAGGAGGGAAGAAAAATAAAATAGAATCATTCTTGACTCTATAAAGAATCATTTCATATCACACATTTTAGATAAAAATACAGGTAAGAAAATGTTTGATTTTTTGATTGAGTTATTTCAAAACTCATGTGCTTCTTGACATATGCTCTTGCAAAACCAAATTTTGCCTAGTCACATGAGTAAGACAAATACTATGGTGATCTATTTGACTAGGATTAGTGAATTGAAGTATCAAATGGCCGCCATTGGAAGAAAAATGGAGGATTAAGAGTTTGTGTCCATTTTCATAACGGGACTTAATCCTTCATGGATGCCTTTTGTTTAGGGTGTTTGTTCTTGAGAGAGTATACCCAAGTTTCCAAGGCTTTGGGTTGATCTTGTCTAAGATTAAATCAAATTGCAGTGTTATAAGAAACAAGAGGACGTAGATGTTATTGGCCTTGTCACGAATATGAATAAGGAAATAAAGAAAGGATATAAGAAGAAGGATGGTATAGATACAATAAAGAAGTATTGGTTGGGAGGCTTGATTATCTTCCTGATTTAAAGGTCTTGTTTCAGTCACATTTGGATCCAAGTTCCTGATGGAGGGGTGTAGGGGGGATTTCCCACCCACTGTTGTCTCCAGGGGGCCCAAGGGGGAAACAATACATTTTTGGAGCCCCCCTGTTATAAAAATAGGATCGCAGAGAAATAAAATAAAAAACAAATGCAGAAATAAAACATAGAAGATACACAATACAATAGAGACACATATATACTTGGTTCACTCAGTGTGGGCTATGTCCACTAGAGAAATTTCCAGGTCCATCCTTTTTATTATCCAGCAAATTAAGAGATACAACCTAAATAACACCCAATGTAACTTCCTCTTCTTTCTCTCACAATCTCCTCTCTCAGAATACAATGCTCGCAATGATGCATAGATGCAATACATTTCCCTCATAAAAGAGGGTTTTTTTCTAGGGAAAAAACCCTAACATAACTTCTACTATCATATATGTGAACTTATAATGAATGGTCATGACTTACTATGAAATTAAAATATACATTTACAAGGTAATTTTTCCTTCCGGGGCTCCCTTTCCCTTGAACCCTGAAGGGGGGGAAACCCCCCGCGTGGAGGCGTGTACAATATTCTAGGGTGTATAGTCTTCATTGGGTATAAGCATGACTAAAAAAAAGGACCTATGAAACATGAAGATAATCAGGCTCCACAACCAACAATATCCCACTTGGAGACTGATCACAACAACTCCATTGTCATTGTACCTGTTGGACTATATTCCACCTTGGACCTGGAAAATTTCTCATATTCACCTTCATGCTTGAAGACCAACTGAAATTGAGAAGGAACTCAATTTCTCCCTGGTTAGCCCCTTTGATAACATGTCTGTAGGATTTGGCTAGTGTGTATCTTTTCCAACTTCAAATTTCCATCTTCCAAAATGGATTGTATGAAATGGTACCTGAGATGTATATTCTTAGTATTCGAATGGAAGGATGAGTTATTTTCAAGATTAATGGCACTCTCATTGTCACAGTACAACCTGTTATTCTCTTGATTCTTTCCCAATTCCTCCATAAACCTTTGTAACAAAATCATCTCTTTACTAGCCTCTGTAGCAACAAAATACTCTACCTCTATTGTTGAAAGTGAAACAAACTTTTGTAGTTTTGAAATCCAACTTAAAATTGTTCCACCTACGGTAGAAACATAAAATTGTGGTGCTCATCCTCTTATCTTTATCATCTTCCATACCTGGATCAACATATCCCTGTAGAACAATATATGAACCTCCAAAACATAATGCATGAGTTGTAGTACCTTTCAAATACATGAGAATCCACTTTACTTCCTCCCAATGTTATTTACTTGGATTGTTCATATACCTACTCACAACTCCCACTACATGTGCAATATCTGGTCTTGTGCAAACCATCACATACATCAAGTCACCAAATATTGATTAATAAGGGATGTTGGACATGTATTATATCTCCTCTTGTGTCTTGGGACACATTTCTTTGGTTAATTTGAAATGGCTAGCCAAAGGTGTACCAAATGGTTTTTCATTCTGCATTCTAAATCTCTCCAACACCTGCTCTATGTACTCACCCTGATACAATGTCAAATTGTGATTTTTCCTATCTCTTGTTATTCTCATACCAATAATTTTCTCTACAGCGCCCAAATCCTTCATCGCAAATGAATTAGCTAATTTCTTCTTGAGCACATTTATACCCTCCATATTAGACCCTGCAACAAGCATGTCATCTACATACAATAGCAAGATAATATAGCTTAAAATAAACACAGTGATCAGAATGACATCTACTATAACCTTGTTCTGTCATAAACATGTCAAACTTCAAATACCACTTCCTTGGAGATTGCTTTAGGCCATACAATCTCTTCTTCAACCTACATACCAAATTTTCCTTCCCTTTGATCTCATACCCCTGTGGTTGTTGCATATAAATCTCTTCCTCCAAATCCCCATGGAGAAAAGTTGTTTTTACATCTAACTGTTCAACATGTAAATATTCTACTTCCAAAAGACTTAAAATTTTCCTAATTGAAGTCATTTTAACAACAGGAGAAAATATTTCATCAAAACTATACCTTTCTTTTGTGCAAACCCCTTTACAACAAGTCTATCCTTATACCTCTTTTTCCATCCATCTTCTTCCTTCAACTTGTAAACCCATTTATTCTGCAATGATATTTTTCCTACAGGAAACTGAACCAAATCTTAAGTCTGGTTATTTACCATGGAAACCATTTCCTCTTTCATGCCTTACTTCCACTTCTTTTTAGTGTGTACCTGCTGTTAGGACCACATATTGTACCCTTTTTGCCCATACTTTTTGCTATTATTTTACCCTTCATCACCTGCATTTTGACTTATACTATCATTTCATCTGATCATTCCAAGGTATACAACGTCCTTTCTCATTACTTTAT